>SJYC01041682.1:0-15129 GCA_006408675.1 Madoqua kirkii | reverse complement strand
AAAAACTATGTTTAAGAGAAAATAACCCCCAGAAATAATATAAAATGTGAATGAAAACTTTTGTTGTTATAGAGAGCATGGTTCAAATATCTTTCAGAGAATTGAAAGAAAGGAAGGAAGGAAAAAATAAGGAAACCCAATGCCAAGCAAATTAGCACTCTGTAGCCTCATCTTCCCCTATTCTTAACAAAACTTCCCATGCCTTATGTCCTTATTGAAAATTCAGAATATATAATTTCTTAAATTACTACTAGAACAAATGTGGCTGATTGAATAAAGTAAACAGAAGCATTAGATGTTATGTAATAATAGCATAAAAACATTTTTTTTGTCTGTGATGATGGAAACATTTTAAATGGATTAAGATACAATAATATTTAAGATCAAGAAAGACAAACATGTAAGTTTAGAATAAGAAATTGATGATACCTTAATCATAACCAAACCCCAAAATAATTAAAGATTATTTTCAAGTATGCAAGAGATATCTTTGATCTCAAGATCCTGTCATGTAAACATCTTGATTTAAACAAGAATCTTTTTTATTTGATGATCAAAATAGGTTTCTATATGATAGTCCTTAATTAAATGGCCTGTGGAACAGATTTGTACTGTCACCAGGTTGTCAGACTTTTGGTTCAAAGAAGAGATGGTGTTTCATTAAATACCCAAGATTAATTTTGCCATCGTGTTGTATCTCATGTTGAAGCTCTTACGCTAGTTATTTCATTTAAGTTGACATGCTTATAGGATTGCTTTGAATGTATGTGTAAGGAAAAAGAGGTTCATTTTTCATGATGGATTTTTCTCCTCACAAATTGCCTCCGTTCTTCTTTCCTAATAGGACCTATTAGACTTGGAATTTTACTCCACCATGTCCCTGGGGAAAAAAAAAAAAAAAAACGTGTCCAGGAAATAAAATTTGCCTTTAGCGCTCTCCTCCCTAGTGCTGGTTCTTGAATCTCTAAGAAGACATGTCAAAAGCTACCCAAAGATTACTTGAATAGCATATAAGGAACTTACACACTGTGCTCAAATGTGCCCCCAACCCAGTATCTTTGTACTCTAAATTCGGCAAGTTACTTAAGCCCTTGGAACCTCAGTTTCCTCATCAATTACATGATATAATTTGTGAAATTATTAAGAGAAGTAAGATACTATATGCATTTGAGACACAGTAAATGGTCATCAGATGACAGCTACTATAAGAAATCATCTTAAGCTGCTCCTGTATTCTCTTATCTTTCTGTGGTTCCCTGCTCTCAGAGAAGTTTATTGTAATGATTTTCTGCTGCTGCTGCTGCTGCTGCTAAGTCACTTCAGTCGTGTCCCACTCTGTGTAACCCCATAGATGGCAGTCTACCAGGCTCCCCCATCCCTGGGACTCTCCAGGCAAGAACATTGGAGTGGGTTGCCATTTCCTTCTCCAATGCATGAAAGTGAAAAGTGAAAGTGAAGTAGCACAGTCATAATTTTCATGATTCATAATTTTAATGAATTCATATCAAAAGGACTCTTATTCTGCCTCAAATTTATCAATTAACAGGAAGTGGCAAGAAAATGATTACCAGGTAATCCAAATGAAATTCATCAGCTTCTCTCTGGAAACAATTTTCCACTTTGTTAGAAAAGCCAAATATAACACAAGCATCTACATTTTATAGTTTGATTAATGTGTGCCAAGGATCATGCCTAAGGCTTGGAATACATGGTTTCATTCAATCCTAAAAACAGTTCTGAAAGGCAAATATCATTTTCTTACTTTCACAAGACAAAATGGAGACACACAGAGCCTAAGTAGATTGCCTCAAGTCACGCAGCTTGTGAGAAGCATACCCAACATTTAGTTCTTAATGACTAGTAAACCTTGAATGAAAGATCTAAATGATCAAAATGGCAGTCTTTATAGGATAAACTACATTTAGCTACATTTGTGGACAAGTGGAGACTTCTGTTGACTTAGAGACATGACTTAGAGACACCACCATTTCCCACACTGAGGTCTGAGTTACAAAGTGTGGGAGATTATTTATACTTGTGTTGTCAATAGCATTTTAATGTACATTATAATATATTATATATACTATATATATATATATGTAAATATCACATAAAATTAATAATTTCACAGTTAGTACTGCTTCACTACCTCATACTAGCCTAAATGAAGTGAAGTGAAAGTCATTCGGTTGTGTCCAACTCTTTGTGACCTCATGGACTATACAGTCCATGGAATACCCCAGGCCAGAATACTGGAGTGGGTAGCCGTTCCCTTCTTCAGGGGCTCTTCCCAACCCAGGGATTAAACCCAGGTCACCAGCATTGGAGGCAGATTCTTTAATAGCTGTGCCATAAGGGAAGCTCAAGAATACTGGAGTGTGTAACATATCCTTTCTCTAGCATATCTTCCTGATCAAGGAATAGAACTAGGGTCTCCTGTATTACAGGTGGATTCTTTACCAACTGACCTACCAGGGAAGTCTTGGGCTAAGTGAAAAGACATATTACTTAAAATATTCCATAAATTATACTACAGGAGATCAGCAAATATTCAAATACTACAAAGTTTTGAAGGTATTCAGAAGTTGCTAAAATGTAAGCATACTTCCCCAGTCCACTGTACTGCATAGTAGGCATAAGCAGAAATGTTTAGTGCAGATTTAGTTTTAAATTATGTTCCCTCTTTTCTAATTGTGTAGTAAAGGAAGTGTACTCAAGGCCAGAGTAGTGACAAACAATATTTCTCCATATTATCTTGTAAAATTTTAGTCTCTTATTTTTATCAGCCTGATCAGTTGGGTTCAGGGGCTCAATCATGTCTGATCCTTTGCAACCTCATGGACTGCAGCACTCCATCACCAACTCCTGGAGCCTACTCAAACTCATGTCCATCACATCAGTGATGCCATTGAGCAATTTCATCCTCTGTTGTCTCCTTTTCATCCCACCTTCAGTCTTTCCCAGGAGCAGTATCTTTTCAAATGAGTCGGTTCTTCATATCAGGTGGCCAAAGTATTGGAGTTTCAGCTTCAGCATTAGTCCTTCCAATGAATAGTCAGGACTGATTGCCTTTAGGATGGACTTGTTGGATCTTCTTGCTGTCCAAGGGACTCTCAAGAGTCTTCTCCAACATCACAGTTCAAAACCATCAGTTCTTTGGCACTCAGTTTTCTTTACAGTCTAATTCTTACATCCATACATGACTACTGGAAAACCATAGCTCTGACTAGATGGCCTTCTGTTGGCAAAGTGATATCTTTGCTTTTTAATATGCTGTCTAGGCTGGTCATAACTTTTCTTCCAAGGAGCAAGTGTCTTTTAATTTCATGGCTGCAGTCACCATCTGCAGTGATTTTGGAGCCAACCAAAATAAAGCCTCTGTTTCCATTATTTTCCCATCTATTTGCCATGAAGTGATGGGACCAGATGCCATGATCTTAGTTTTCTGAATGTTAAGTTTTAAGACTACTTTTTCATTCTCCTCTTTCACTTCATCAAGAGGCTCTTTAATTCTTTGCTTTCTGCCATAAGGGTAGTGTCATCTACATAGCTGAGGTTACTGGTAATTTTCCCAGCAATCTTGATTCCAGCCTGTGCTTATACTAGCCTGACATTATGCATAAGGTACTCTGCATATAAGTTAAATAATCAGGATGACAATATACAGTCTTGACTTATTCCTTTCCCAATTTGGAACCAGTCTGTTGTTCCAAGTCTAGTTCTAACTGTTCCTTCTTGTCCTGCATACAGATTTCTCAGGAGGCAGGTCAGGTGGTCTGGTATTCCCATCTCTTTCAGAATTTTCCACAGGTTTTTTGTGAACCTCACAGTCAAAGGCTTTGGTATAGTCAATAAAGCAGAAGTAGATGTTTTTCTGGAACTCTCATGTTTTTTTGATGATCCAGTAGATGCTGACAATTTGACCTCTGGTTCCTGTCCCTTTTCTAAAACCAGCTTGAACATCTGGAAGTTCACAGTTCGCATACTGTTGAAGCCTGGCTTGGAGAATTTTGAGCATTACTTTGCTAGAATGTGAGATGAGTGCAATTGAGTAGTAGTTTGAACATTCTTCGGAATTTCCTCTTTGGGATTGGAATGACAACTGAACTTTTCCAGTCCTGTGGCCACTGATGACTTTTCCAAATTTGTTGGCATATTGAGTGCAGCACTTTCACAGCATAATCTTTCGGGATTTGAAATAGCTCAACTGGAATTCCATCACCTCCACTAGATTTGTTCCTAGTGATGCTTCCTAAGGTCCACTTGATTTTGCATTCCAGGATGTCTGGCTCTAGGTGTGATCACACCCTCATGGTTATCTGTGTCATGAAGATCTTTTTTGTGTAGTTCACCTGTGTATTCTTGCCTCCTCTTCTTAATATCTTCTTCTTCTGTTAGGTCCATACCAATTTTGCCCTTTTTTATGCTCATCTTTGAATGAAATTTTCCCTTGGTATCTCTAATTTTTCTTAAAAAGATCTCTAGTCTTTCCCATTCTATTGTTTTCCTCTATTTCTTAGCATTGATCACTTAGGAAGACTTTATCTCTCCTTGCTATTCTTTAGAACTCTGCATTTAAATGGGTATATCTTTCCTCTTTTCCTTTGTCTTTAACTTCTCTTCTTTTTTCAGCTATTTGTAAGGCCTCCTCAGAAAGCCATTTTGCCCTTTTGCATTTCTTTCTCTTGAGGATGGTCTTGATCCCTGTCTCCTATACAATGTCACAAACCTCCATCCATAGTTCTTTAGGCACTCTGTCTATCAAATCTAATCCTTTGAATCTATTTCTCACTTTTATTGTTTAATTGTAAGAGATTTGATTTAGGTCATACCTGAATGGTCTAGTTGTTTTCCCTACTTTCTTCAACTTAAGTCTGAATTTGGCAATGAGATCATGATTTGAGCCACAGTTAGCTCCCACATCTTGTTTTTCTGACTGTATAGAGCTTCTCCATCTTTGGCTGCAAAGGATGTAATTTGATTTCGGTGTTGATCATCTGTTGATGCCCATGTGTAGAGTCTTCTCTTGTGTTGTTGGAAGAGGGTGTTTGCTATGACCAGTGCAGTCTCTTGGCAAAGCTCTGTTAGCCTTTGACCTGTTTCATTTTGTACTCCAAGGCTAAACTTGTCGGTCACTCCAGGTAACTCTTGACTTGATACTTTTGCATTCTAGTCCCCTGTAATGAAAAGGACATGTGTTTTGAGGGTTAGTTCTAGAAGGTCTTATAGGTATTCAAAGAACCATTCAATTTCAACTTCTTCAGAGTTACTGGTTGGGAGATTGACTTGGATTACTATGATATTGAATGGTTTGCCCTGAAAACAAACAGAGATCATTCTGTCATTTTTGAGACTGCATCCAAGCATTGCATTTTGGACTCTTTTGTTGACTATGATTGCCTTTCCATTTCTTCTAAGGGATTATTTTTCATAGTAAGAGATATAATGGTCATCTGAGTGAAATTTGCCCATTTCAGTCCACTTTAGTTCACTGACTCCTAAAATGTTACGTTCACTCTTGCCATCTCCTGTTTGACCACTTCCAATTTGCCTTCACTGGTGGACCTAACATTCCAGTTCCTATGCACTGTTGGTTTGTACAGCATTGGACTTTACTCCCATCACCAATCACATCTCCAACTGGGTGTTGTTTTTACTTTGGCTCTGTCTCTTCATTCTTTCTGGAATTATTTCTCCACTCTTTTGCAGTAGTATATTGGGCACCTACCAACCTGGGGAGTTCATCTTTCTGTCATACCTTTTTGCCTCTTCATATTGTTCATAACAGACAGATATGATGATGCTAATCCTTTAAAACCCCTTAATCTAAATTCAGTCATGGGACTCCCCCAAACATTTCAGCTTATATATGTAACTTTTCACCAATTAAACAAAATTGGTATTTCTCCTTTCTTCATAGGCCTCAGAAAACCCTGCTATTTTATTTTTGTAATTTTCTGCATTATGTTAGAATTTCATATTCTCAGGTCTCTCCTGTAATTATATGTTCACTACTGAAAGCCAAAATTATCTTTCTAATATTTTAATCTTTAATCTCAGTACAGTGGCAGATACAAGTTTCTTATCAGAAGAAGTAGCATGGAAGATTATAGCTCAGCTTTAGTGTCCCTTATATTTGCCTCTTGGATGGTGTAGAACCAGTCTTTTGGCATAAAATTCATGGTCAAGAGGAGAAAGATACAAGAAATAAATCATAGAGTAATTCAATATCAAAACCAAGCAAAGTGTCTCCATGGAAGTTTGGAAAATGGTGAAATATAAAGCAACGGAAAGACAAATGGGAAAAATAGACCTCAAGAAGGTCTAGAGTAGGGGAGAGCAAGAGGGAGAAGAGCTAGAAATATGACACCAAAAATTTCTTGTTGGGAATTTGCCTCTTCACATTATATCAGTGATGGAGCTGTTAAGCGCTCCAACAATATGACATTATGGATGTTTCCTGATGTGAATTTGCTGGCATACTCAATTTCACTAATGTTTACATGATAGAGGAGACAGCCTTGATTGATGATTTATGGGCTGGACCGACGAGGTGTGAGCACCAGTATAAACTTTTGATTATATGCTAAAGACTGTGTTACTTATTCCATTCATAAGATGTAAGAAAGATACAAGGAAAAGCATATATCATTCTAATTATTTCCAGGCAGATTTCCTGTTGAGTCTACTCTTGATTGGAGAAAATGAGTAAAGAAGTAGTCAAATGGAATCATAAGACAGGATGTCTAAATTAAGAGTTGAGAGCTATAGTCCTAGTATTTAGTAAAAATAAGTCTCTGGTTGATTGGCTTTGGTATTGTGGGGATAAAACAAGCATGAGATTTTTCCAGTGGTAAAAAGTTGCTGTTTCACTTATATTATTGTAGTCAAGAAAACAGTAATACCAAAACAAGTTTGCAATACGCAGACGCTTCCTAGTGTTTTTAATTTTTATTTTTTATGTTTCTTCCAAAATCTTTTTAACACATGTGATACATTAGATTTTATTAATATTTTCTTCTATTATGATTTATCATAGCCTAATGGACACGAGTTTGAGCAAACTCCAGGAGATAATGAAGGACAGGAAAACCTGGTGTGCTGCAGTCCATGGGGTTGCAAAAAGTTAGACATGACTTAGCACTGAACGACAATTTATTTTTTAATGCCGGTAAGAAAAATAGCTTTCCAATAGCAATTTTATAGTGTGTAGGTTAGTGGGCAATGCTTTGTTGCAGAAAGCAAACTCTGTGAACTGAGCTAATGAGCGGCTTTTTATTTTCCTGCAAGAATTTTAATGTTAGTAAAGATTCAGATTTTCTTTTGCTAAATGTGAATTATAGGACATGCCAATGAAACTACTTAAGGAGCCAGTGAGAAATCCATGACAGAGCTAACCACAAAGCTAAAAATAAACTTGGGCACCAATGTTTAAGCATAGTTTAAAGCTTGATGATAGTTGAACTCAGTTAGCTCACCTTGTAAAGAACATGCTTATCTTCATTGTTCATTTTTCTGATTTTACTTTCATTGTTTAAATAATGCAGTTTATGGAAGTATTTGCTGTTCCTTTGAGGAAAGTCTTTCACCACTTGTAGGCTTTTTCTACTTAGACTTCAATCTTTTGGGCTCTATTAACCTTTAAACATTGACTGTGCAGATTTCTTTTGCAGTCATGATGGGCAGTTTCCAAAGCCCTTAATTCCTTGCTCTTATCCGCATAGCACCTTTCAGTTTTCAACAGGCTTTCAAATTCACTGTTTCATGTTGCCTTCATCAAAATCTGTGTTGTAAGCAAAAGAGTTATGATAATCTCCATTTTATTAGTGAGGAAGCTGGGATTCCATGGGGTTAATCAACTGGTCATTATCAAATATAGGTTTTGAATCAAAACAATTTCACTTCTTGTCCATTTCTCATACCTTTTGTCTTCTGTGTACAATTAGAAATAAGAAATTAATAGATAACAGACAAGAACAAATCTGACTCCATACTGGATCTATTCCTTCAGCTCTAAACTTTCTGCTCTGTTGATTTTTGCAAAAGACTGTTGGCTATAGCCTGAAATATACAGAATAGCCCTTTCTCAAGTCTCTGTCTCCCATGCTTGACCTTTAAAGACATCACTCTTTTCATTCAAATAGAAATAAAAAGTAACAGAACATAAATTAAACTTTGTCTTGTTGGAGGTTTACAGGAACATCCTAACCAGACCTACGTGGACATCTCTTCATTTGCTAAGTTGTGTACATCTCTTTTTGACCCCGTGGAATAGAGCACATCAGGTTTCCCTAGTCCTTCACTATCTCCCAGAGTTTGCTCAAACTCATGTCCATTGAGTCTTTGATGCCATCCAATCATCTCATCCTCTGTCCCTCCCTTCTCCTCCTGCCCTCAGTCTTTCCCAGCATCAGAGTTTTTTCCAATGACTCAGCTCTTCACATCAGGTGGCCAAAGTATTGGATCTTCAGCGTCAGCATCAGTCCTTCTAGTCAATATTCAGGATTGATTTCCTTTAGGATTGACTGGTTTGATCTCCTTGCTCTCCAAGGGACTCTCAAGAGTCTTCTCCAGCACCACAGCTCAAAAGCATCAATTCTTTGGTGCTCAGCATTCTTTATGATCCAGCTTTCACACCCACACAGGATTACTGGAAAAACTATAGCTTTGACTATATGGACTTTTGTTGGCAAAGTAATGTCTCTACATTTTAATACACTGTCTAGGTTTGTGATAACTTTTCTTCTAAAGAGCCAGTGTCCGTTCATTTCATGCCTTAAGTCACCGTCAGCAATAATTTTGGAGCCCAAGAAAATAAAATCTACCACTGTTTCCACTTTCCCCCCATCTATTTGCCATAAAGCTATGGAACTGGATGCCATTTGAATATTAAGGGAAGCCTCAGACAGCTGCTAGGAAAAAAAAAAAAAAGATTAAATCATCCCCTTCAGGGTCTGGCTGGCTCCAAGAACTTTGCAATTAGTCAGCCACTCTACCCCCTCCCACCGTTTTAATATATAAAAAAATCTTGAATTGTAAATCAAGTAAAATGGTTCTTTGGGATGCTATTCCACAACCTCAGTTGGTTAGCTTTCTGAATAAAGCCACTATTCCTTGCTACAACATCTTGTCTTTTGATTTACTGTCCTGTCATGTGGCAAGCAGCATGAGCTTGCACTTGGTAGCAATAATGAAATAAGTAAAGTTAAATTTTCCTGGCATTTGATAAACCTTTAGCAATCATCAATAGAATGAATTCAAATTATTTGGGAATTCTTCTTGGGTCTAGAATTGTGGAAACCTCTCTTATATCTGATTAGGTGCTAGGGGTTTTTTTGACAAGACTATTTTATGTAACTATCCAGTACTAGTGTTCTAGACTAAAGATGATGTAAATTCAGGTAACATGGCAGGCAGGTTTGCAATTTCTCTGGATAGCTCTGTATGAAGCCCCAACTGGGCTGAATGTTCCACTCCACCACCATGTTCTTGGTGCAGTGAGAAATGTAGATTAAACTCTGCCCCTCAAGAATTCATGTCGACTCAGAACCTCAGAATGTGACTTTATTTGGAAATTAACTTTTCTTAGATGCATTTAATTAAAACTGTTGAGATTAAATCCTATTGAATTAGTGAAAGTCACTCATTGGGTCTGACTCTTTGTGACCCCATGGACTGTAGCCTACCAGGCTCCTCTGTCCATGGAATTCTCTAGGCCAGAATACTGGAGTGCATAGCCGTTCCCTTCTCCAGGGAATCTTAACAACCCAGGGATCGAACCCACGTCTCCTGCATTGCAGGCAAATCCTTTATTGACTAAGCCACCAGGGAAGCCCCACTGAATTTAGGGAAGGCCCCAAATTCAATGTTTGGTTTCCTTAGGAAAAGAGAGCACAAAGGGAGACACACACAGTGTCAGTGGCTATGTGAAGAAGGTTACATAGAATAGAGTAATGGAGCCTCAAGCCCAGGAATTTGAAGATTGCTGCTGCTGCTAAGTCGCTTCAGTCGTGTCCGACTCTGTGCGACCCCCCATAGACAGCAGCCCACAAGGCTCCCCCATCCCTGGGATTCTCCAGGCAAGAACACTGGAGTGGGTTGCCATTTCCTTCTCCAATGCATGAAAGTGAAAAAGTGAAAGTGAAGTCGCTCAGTCGTGTCTGACTCTTAGCGACCCCATGGACTGCAGCCCACCAGGCTCCTCCGTTCATGGGACTCTCCAGGCAAGAGTACTGGAGTGGGCTGCCATAGCCTTCTCCCTTGAAGATTTCTAGGACAGTCTTCCCTAGAGCAACAGGAAGCATGGCCTTGCTGGCACCTTTTTTTTTTTTTTTTCCCCTGCTGGTATCTTGATTTTGACTTCTAGCTTCCGTAACTATAAAAGCATAAATTCCTATTGTTTTGAACCACCAACTTTATAGTAATTTGCTGTGGCAGCCCTCATAAATTAACACAGTGGACAAAAATATTATGAACATCATTTCTGGTGCCTAGTTTTATTGTAGGTACCCCAGGTCCAGCCTACTGTGTTAGCTGAGAATCTACCTTTGGCCTTCTCTGGGCATTGAAAGTACAAACAGACATATCTGGTCAAGCATTTCCCAGGAATTGTTATGTTTTCAATGCACTCTCATTACTTTAGGCTTAGGTCCTTCCACATTTATGTCACCTGCCAGTTTCATCTCTTTGTTTTGAGATCAACAGTATATTTCTGTTCTTGCTTTTTTTTTGTGGGAGGAAGGGTCACATTCCATCCAGAATTTCTGTGTGTTCATATGCTAGACTCTGGGACACAAGCAAAAGTTCTATCAACTCTCCTGCCCCCCCTTTCCCACCACCTTGTCTTTCACTTATCATATATCCTGGCTAGATAGCTCTAAGTTTAAAAAAAAAAATTCCACTTTAGACAAGGGGTTACATACAATACAGTTAGTATAGGAATGTGATTTAATCTTTTCTTGGAAAAGAATAAAAGGATACTTTCCGGAGAGTCATTTTCTCTTGATGACCTAACAGGTTTTCCTTTGCAATAAAATTTCTTAATTTTCACAATGTTCTAAAATAATCTGAAGCATATTTTACAAAGGCACAGCTCATAGTCTCTTAAAAAATGTTTTTATTTGAGAACTTTGAAACACTTGAAAGGGCTGTGGCATATGTTTGAATGTCACAGTAACAGTGAATATTTACTGTTAATATTTATGCTATTTGCATCTTTAGTATCTACTGTATATATATTTTTTAGAGCACAATTATCAGTTCTCCTACTTTTGGTATCTTGAATTAAAGGAGGGATATTGTTGTATTTCACTTTATTTTTCTCCTTTCCCAAGTTTCTTATCTGTGGAAAGCTAACACAGAAAAATTTGAACTAAATGTTGTAGAGCAATAGTGTTAATGAAAGCATTTGTTTTCATGTACATACATGGAAAGAGCAAGAGAGTTCCAGAAAAACATCTATTTCTGCTTTATTGACTATGCCAAAGCTTTTGACTGTGTGGATCAAAATAAACTGGAAGAGATGGAAATACCAGCCCACCTAACCTGCCTCCTGAGAAATCTGTATGCAGGTCAGGAAGCAACAGTTAGAACTGGACATGGAACAATAGACTGATTCCAAATAGGAAAAGGAGTACATCAAGGCTGTATATTGTCACCCTGCTTGTTTAACTTCTATGCAGAGTACATCATGAGAAACACTGGGCTGGAAGAAACACAAGCTGGAATCAAGGTTGCCAGGAGAAATATCAATCACCTCAGATATGCAGATGACACCACCTTTATGGCAGAAAGTGAAGAGGAGCTAAAAAGCCTTTTGAAGAAAGTGACAGAGGAGAGTGAAAAAGTTGGCTTGAAGCTCAACATTCAGAAAACGAAGATCATGGCATATGGTCCCATCACTTCATGAGAAATAGATGGGGTAACAGTGGAACCAGTGTCAGACTTTATTTTGGGGGGCTCCAAAATCACTGCAGATGGTGACTGCAGCCATGAAATTAAAAAATGCTTACTCCTTGGAAGAAAAATTATGACCAACCTAGATAGTATATTCAAAAGCAGCGACATTACTTTGCCGACTAAGGTCCATCTAGTCAAGGCTATGGTTTTTCCTGTGGTCATGTATGGATGTGAGAGTTGGACTGTGAAGAAGGCTGAGCACTGAAAAACTGATGCTTTTGAACTGTGGTGTTGGAGAAGACTCTAGTCCCTTGGACTGCAAGGAGATCCAACCAGTCCATTCTGAAGGAGATCAACCTTGGGATTTCTTTGGAAGGAATGATGCTAAAGCTGAAACTGTAGTACTTTGGCCACCTCATGGGAAGAATTGACTCATTGGAAAAGACTCTGATTCTTGGAGGGATTGAGGGCAGGAGGAGAAGGGGACGACAGAGGATGAGATGGCTGGATGGCATCACGGACTCGATGGACGTGAGTGTGAGTGAATTCTGGGAGATGCTGATGAACAGGGAGGCCTGGCGTGCTGCGATTCATGAGATCGCAGAGTCAGCCACAACTGAGCGACTGAACTGAACTGAACTGAACTGAACTGAATGAGTTATGAAACAGCTATACATTTATAATTCCAATGAATGGATATCAAAAATAAACACAGAAATAGACTTCTGTTAGAAACCAGAATTTTCAGTTAAAGAAAATTATATAAAGTACACAAATAGACAGGCAATTCCAGCTCTGTGAGGTTTCCTGGCACCAGTATATCATCACTTACTTTTAATTTGATATCATTTGCTACTTAATATCTTATACCTGAACTTTTCTGCAATCTGAAATAGTACAATATTGCATTTACTAATGTTGATAGAGTTTGAATATGGGCCCACTGAGCTATATGGGTTAGAGCAGAAAAATGTCAACTTTAAAATGTTATGATATGGTAACATTTATTTAATTTGTATAAAGAAGTTAATAAAGTACAAACAATCTTTTATAATGTTACATGGAAATCCATGGATAGTATAATCCAGTGGACCGCAGAAAAAGCAAGACAATTTCAGAAAAAAACATCTACTTCTGCTTAATTGACTATGCTAAAGCCTTGAACTGTGTGGATCACAACAAACTGTGGAAAATTGTTAAAGAGATGCCTCATCTGCCTACTGAGAAATCTTTATCCAAGTCAAGAAGCAACAGCTAGAACCAGAGATGGAACAATGGACTGATTTCAAATTGGGAAAGGAGTACATCAAGGCTGTATTTTTTCACCTAGCTTATTTAACTTATATGCAGAGTACCTTATGTGAAATGCTAGGGTGAATGAGAACAACTGGAATCAGTTGCCAGTAAAAATATCAGCAACATCAGATATGCAAATGATACACCTTTGTGTCAGAAAATGAAAAGGAACTAAAAGAGACTCTTGATGAAAGTGAGAGGAGAGTGAAAAATTAGCTTAAAACTCAATATTCAAAAAACTAAAATCTTGGCATCTGGTCTCATCACTTTATGGCAAATAGATGGGCAAACAATGGAAACAGTGACAGACTTTATTTTCTTGGGCTCCAAAATCACTGCAGATGGTGACTGCAACTGTGAAATTAACAGACGCTTGCTCCTTGGAAGAAAAGCTGTGACAAACCAGACAGCGTATTAAAAAGCAGAGACATCACTTTGCTGAAAAAGGTCCATCTAGTCAAAGCTATGGTTTTTCCAGTAGTCATGTATGGAAATGAGAGTTGAATCATAAAGAAGGCTGAGCACCAAAGAGTTGATGGTTTTGAACTGTGGTATTCGAGAAGACTCTTCAGAGTCCCTTGGACTGCAAGGAGATCAAACCAGTCAATCCTAATGGAAACCAGTCCTGAATATCCTTTGAAAGACTGATGCCAAAGCTCCAATACTCTGTCCACCTGATGCAAAGAGCTGACTCATTAGAAAAGACCCTGCTGCTGGGAAAGATTGAAGGCAAGGGGAGAAGGGGATGACAGAGGATGAGATGGTTGGATGGCATCACTGTCTCAACAGACATGAGTTTGAACAGGCTCTGTAAGATAGCGAAAGACAGAGAGTCCTCTCGTGCTGCAGTCCATGGGGTTGCAGAGTCAGACACGACTGAGTGACTGAAAAACAACAACCATACATAGTAGAGCAGTTCTAATAATTTTGAATGTAACATATTAAAAATTTTTATCTTTCAGTATATTTTGACATGTTACAAAATTCAAAATATTAATTGTGAACCTCCACTTTGAGCTCCTACATGCAAAGAGCTTAAAAGTCATAACTAACATCTTTACAATAAGACAAAGTGAGCTAACCAAAAAGTAAATTTTCTCAAACCCATCAGAAAACTGAGATTGTAGGATAAATGGCCACTGCCAGACTTAGAATGACATGAAAATCCAGTGATAACTGAACTCTATATACCTAGAGCTGAAGTAACTGGAGTCGTAAACTAACAACACTTGACATTTGACAAATGGGTGATAACTTAGAGTGAACCATCGTTACAGTCAGAAAGGAGGTTGCGATCAGATATCCCTGTACTTTTGTGGGATTAATCCTTTCAAGTTTTTACAGTAATGATTCGTGTAATAACTGTTATGGGGCTAGTCAGGAGCAAGTACTAGTCATTATGAAATACAAACAGAGCATTCTCCGTAAGAAAAGTCAACTCTTCAAGAAAAATACTGCATCAAAGTCACTTTATTCTAGCTTGCAGAAGAATGATGCTGCTACTCCAGCAACTTGCCTCTCTGTCTTAGCAAAAAGTGGTGAAAGTGTAATACTACTAGAGATCCACTTGTGAATGTCAATGTCTGGAAACACAGACTGGTTGAGATATTGAAATTTAACTCTCATATTATAGATAATTCCCTCACATGCACCTTACTACCAGCCAAATAAGACTCATATAGAAAGGGTAGATATCAAGATAAAGATGATGTAAAGAAGAGCTCAGTTTCTTACTGTATGCCACATGGGTTTCTGCTTCTGGGCTTTTCCAAGCATTAAAAGTCCAGATATAGATATGTCTTGCTGTACAACTTCCTTGAGTTATTTTGACATCAACTCACTCATTCCTCTAGATGTGAAGTTTCTCCTCATATCTGGTATCTTCAAATTTCATATCTTTGTTTTGAGACAAAATATACATTTGTATTTTTTTTT
>SJYC01041679.1:0-11724 GCA_006408675.1 Madoqua kirkii | reverse complement strand
AACGACCGAGGATGAGATGGCTGGATGGCATCACTGACTCGATGGATGTGAGTCTGAGTGAACTCGGGGAGATGATGATGAACAAGGAAGCCTGGCGTGCTATGGATTCATGGGGTCGCAAAGAGTCGGACACGACTGAACGACTGAACTGAACTGATAGTACTATTTAAAAATGGACATAGATTATCTATATATTAATATATCAAAGTCTAGTACAACAAAAAAAAATTTTTAAATTATAACCAATATACTAAGCAAGGAGAGAAAATAGATCACATAAAATTTTCAATTAAAACCATGAAAAGGAGGTAAAAGATTGGAAGACAAAATAGAAACAAAGGAAAAGGGAAACAAATAGAAAATCGTAATGAATATGGTAATATTAATAGAATGTTACCAATAGTCATTTTGCGTATGCCAGACTCAGAGGGTCAGAGGAGAGACAACTGGATAAAGCCTGTCTAAAATAAAAGGAAATATTCCAGTTATAAGATAAATTAGTGCTAAATATGTAATGCACATCATTAGTATAATTAGCACTATTACATGTTATATACAGTTTGAAATTTAAGAGACTTAACCCTACTACTTCTCATCACAAGGAAAAAAAAAATTTCCCTCTATTTTGGGTCTATATGTGAATATGGATGTTCAGTGACTTCTGGTGATAATCATCTGCATGACGTACATAAGCGAAATCATTATTTGTACACCTTAAACTTATACAGTGCTGTATATTCATTATATTTCAATAGAACTGGAAGTGAAAAAAAAAACTAAATGAACATTGGTGAAATCTTGAAAACAAACAAAATATGTGCAAATAAGTAACATATTGCAGACTGATTTCCATACCTGCATGGTATATTTCCCCTATGACCTCATTATATATTGCAACCATAGTTTGAGAAATTTGCTTTCAAGTAAGTTACTTTATGCTAGATAATAGTGAGCACAAGAAATTTTATGTGTATTAATATTCATCTTTTAATATTTTTGTCTCTGGGTAAAATTATAATCTATAAACTTTGCCAATATGCTAAAAGTATAACCGTGCAATTTTTTCTTAAGGAAAATTAAGTCTAGCAATTGATAAAGCATTCATAACTAAAATAAATAAATTTAATATATCCACAAACTGTTTTGTTGTCATTTCTTTATGGCTATTTAGATTTGCATACACAAAACCAATGTTTTGGTAATAGCACCAAGTGTTTCATATGTAAGACATTATGCACAGTATGTTTCCTGTTATTTTGCATAGTATTATTCTTTGTGAAATAATGTTTTGGCCTCAGGAGGAATATTGCAATTGAATGCACAGCAATATATTTTTGGTATGGAGCCATGGTACTGCACTTTAATTTTTTTTTTTTTAAGTTACCTTTGGCAGTGAAGTGAAGAGAGCTAAGGTAAGAGAGAGACAGACAGAGGCAGAGACAGAGAGGTAAAAAAAGGAGAAATGGGAATAAATTGTGGAGAACATGAATGTTATAATTGTATCTCTAAAATCTGAGAGCTAATTTGTTAATAGATAAAATAACACAACTTTCTTAAAAAACAAAGTTGCTTGTTCTTCATAAATCGCCTATAGTTTATGTAGATTTAGACCATAGAGCAAGCTTACAGGGAGTGATGAAAAAAAGTATTGCTTTTTTGTGAGGCAATTCCACCTTTGTTATTTATTTTATAGTGCGTCTAATAGTAAGAACTCTAGACTAAATAGATCTTTTCAAATTTTAGTTTGCCTTAATAGCAAAAAGCTATCACTATCAGTTAAGAAATTATAGATTACTCTATTTTCTTTTCCCAATCCCCTTACATGAATATTATTTTTCAAATATAAAATTCACATTAACATGGATGTACATATCAGTACGGCATAACATTTCTCTTCATAATTATCGTTCTGTCCTATTAGTTGTCATGTTTACCTGTTCCCAATTCTGGTAAATTACTCTGTGTTTAGTAATGATGAAATAATTGAACAAACATTTGATGAATAAACACATACCAAGCAAAAGAGTCAAAATCCTTTAGCTAATTGACTTAAATTTCAAAATATTTTGAGCATATCTGATTGCATATATGCATAGAAATCTGACAAAATGACTTTTACAAATGTTTTATATCTCAAAATCCTGACATAGTTCAACAAGTAAGTAGGGTACATGATTCTACTTTTGCTTTTTACAAGAGTGACACAGGTGCATTGACTGGTAAAGATAAATAAGGGCCTGAGTGCATTTTGCAAAATATTCAATAACCATTCCACTTGTTTGTGAAAGGGTACATTTCCAGATTGGATTTTCCATATATCTCAAATACCCACTGAAAATATGTTGTACTCTTCTCCCAATATATTTGCAATATCTGCATTTTCTTTAGGTTCAATTGTTAACAGAGTCCTATTGCTTGCATATGAATTTTTGAAAGTCAATGGAAGCTCTGCATGTGGGAATGATTCACAGTGTGTGGAAAGAGATGAGAATTGCAAATGTGGTTCTAAAACAACATAAAAACACACTTATTCAAAAATTTAAACAACTAAGCTTAGAGTTGATATATAATGTCAATGCATTTATATTCCAAAACCTCAAACATGACTTGATTCTTTGTTTTGCTTGGGGTTATTTTTTTCTAATACCTTTAACATATGAAATCGTAAATGCCAGCAACAACTTCAGTGAACTCCTATGTCCTCCTTATTTATGAAACTGCACAAGCAGCAATATTTTAATTCCATCACACGTATCTCAATCCTGTTTTACTTCCAAATATCTAAGCATTTCTTCTCCTATATCTACAATTTTTCCACTGTGTTCTGTTACTACATCTATCTTGAACATTCCACTCTTGCCCTTTTTTAAAAGTTATTCTTCGATCTGTCTCTTTTTTTTTTTTAGTTAAGAAATTATAGATTACTATATTTTCTTTTCCCAATCCCCTTACATGAATATTATTTTTCAAATATAAAATTCACATTAACATGGATGTACATATCAGTACGGCATAACATTTCTCTTCATAATTATCGTTCTGTCCTATTAGTTGTCATGTTTACCTGTTCCCAATTCTGGTAAATTACTCTGTGTTTAGTAATGATGAAATAATTGAACAAACATTTGATGAATAAACACATACCAAGCAAAAGAGTCAAAATCCTTTAGCTAATTGACTTAAATTTCAAAATATTTTGAGCATATCTGATTGCATATATGCATAGAAATCTGACAAAATGACTTTTACAAATGTTTTATATCTCAAAATCCTGACATAGTTCAACAAGTAAGTAGGGTACATGATTCTACTTTTGCTTTTTACAAGAGTGACACAGGTGCATTGACTGGTAAAGATAAATAAGGGCCTGAGTGCATTTTGCAAAATATTCAATAACCATTCCACTTGTTTGTGAAAGGGTACATTTCCAGATTGGATTTTCCATATATCTCAAATACCCACTGAAAATATGTTGTACTCTTCTCCCAATATATTTGCAATATCTGCATTTTCTTTAGGTTCAATTGTTAACAGAGTCCTATTGCTTGCATATGAATTTTTGAAAGTCAATGGAAGCTCTGCATGTGGGAATGATTCACAGTGTGTGGAAAGAGATGAGAATTGCAAATGTGGTTCTAAAACAACATAAAAACACACTTATTCAAAAATTTAAACAACTAAGCTTAGAGTTGATATATAATGTCAATGCATTTATATTCCAAAACCTCAAACATGACTTGATTCTTTGTTTTGCTTGGGGTTATTTTTTTCTAATACCTTTAACATATGAAATCGTAAATGCCAGCAACAACTTCAGTGAACTCCTATGTCCTCCTTATTTATGAGACTGCACAAGCAGCAATATTTTAATTCCATCACACGTATCTCAATCCTGTTTTACTTCCAAATATCTAAGCATTTCTTCTCCTATATCTACAATTTTTCCACTGTGTTCTGTTACTACATCTATCTTGAACATTCCACTCTTGCCCTTTTTTAAAAGTTATTCTTCGATCTGTCTCTTTTTTTTTTTTAACATATATAGAAAACCTCTTTGATGGTATCAGTAATCACTACCTCTGAAAGCTCTTACTCCATTTTCTTGAACTCACTCCAGCCAGACTCTCAACCCCAATCATTCACTTGTCATGAACAAAGTCTCCAGTGAACTCCACAGTACTAGGTTCTCATTTAATCAACATTCCCTGACTTAGTTCATCGCTCACTCTACCCTGAAACACTTCTTTACTTGCGTTATCTTTTCAGCCTTTTTTCACTATGCTTTGATCTTTCTGTTTACTCTTCCCTGTACCATCCTGGTCTCTACATAGTGTGCCCCCAGGCTCAGTCATTAATGTTCCTCTTCATCTTTTTATTTTTTCTATCCAGAGTTATTCTCTGATGGATCTCATACAATCTTTGAACTTTAAACATTGCTTAAAGCTGATGAGTACTAAACTTTCTTTCTGGCCTCCATCTCTGCCATCTCCTACAGATTTGTAAAGCTGTCATGTGGTCATCTCAAAATGAACAGTTCAAAACTGAGCTCCTGGTCTTCCTTACAATCACCTAAAGACCTTCACTTCTCTCATTTTTCTCATTTCATGTAGATGGATACCATTCTTCCACCTGTTCCAGCCCTCAATCTTAAGAACCATCATGAGCTCATTCTATTAACAATATCAGAGCTCTGTCTTCACACAGCATCCATAAAGGTGCTACTTCAAGTCACCATCATCTCTTGCTTTGATGCTTTTATGTATTTATTTATTTGCCTGCATCAGGTCTTAGTTACAGAAGCCCTCAATCTTAAGAGCCATCATGAGCTCATTCTATTAACAATATCAGAGCTCTGTCTTCACACAGCATCCATAAAGGTGCTACTTCAAGTCACCATCATCTCTTGCTTTGATGCTTTTATGTATTTATTTATTTGCCTGCATCAGGTCTTAGTTACAGCATGTGGGATCTAGTTCCTTAATCAGAGATAGAACCCTACATTGGGAGCTTGGAGGCTTAGCCACTGGACTACCAGGGAAGTACTTCTTGCTTTAAATTTTATCATTGACTCCTTACTCTTTTCCTGATCACATGGTTGCTATCCATAAATCTATTCTCCACACAGCCATGAGCTATTCTGTTAAAATTATATATATATATATATATTTTTTCTTCTAATCAGAAATGTCCAATGTTTGACATCCTTACAAGGCCAGACAGGATCCACATGACAGAGCAATCCAGGAACCTCAGAGACCTGGTATCTTGTTACTCATATTTGCTCACTCCTACCTGTCAGATTTTTGCCTTTTCATACTGTCCATGGAGTTTTCCAGTTTACTGGAGTCAGCTGCCACTTGCTTCTCCAGTGGACCATGCTTTATCAGACCTCTTCACTATGACCCATCCATCTAGGGTGGCTTTGCATGGCATGGCATGGCATGGATTATAGTGTCATTGAGTTATGCGAGCACCTTCACCCAACAAGGCTGTGCTCCATAAAGGGGTTCCAAACCAGTCAAATCTAAAGGAAATCAACCCTGAACATTCATTGGAAAGACAGATGTTTAGTCTAGAGCTCTAATACTTTGGCCACCTGATGTGAAATGCTAACTCACTGGAAAAGACCCTGATGATAGAAAAGATTGAAGGCAAAAGAAGAAGATAACAGCAAAGGATGAGACAGGTAGCATTATCAAGTCACGAATGGACAGGAATTTGAGAAAATTCCAGGTGATAGTGGAGTATAGAGGAATCTGGTGCTACTGATTAACAATAACCTGTCCATCTACTTTCAGGTAGCTTGTTGAATAGAACTGACAAGCACCTGCCTTAGGATCTTCAGAATTTCTATCTCCTCTGCCTATTTCACCTTTTCACTTTTTTTGGTTATTTACTTATATATCACCTCCTCAGTTTCATTCAGTTCAGTCGTCCAGTCGTGCTTGACTCCTTGCAACCCCATGAACTACAGCATGCCAGGCCTCCCTGCCCATCACCAATTCCCGGAGTTTACCCAAACTCATGTGCATTGAGTCAATGATGTCATCCAACCATCTGATCCTCTGTTGTCCCCTTCTCCTGCCCTCAGTCTTTCCCAACATCAGGGTCTTTACAAATGAGTCAGCTCTTCACATTAGATGGCCAAAATATTGGTGTTTCAACATCAGTCATTCCAATGAACACCCAGGACTGATTTCCTTTAGAATGGACTGGTTGGATCTCCTTGCAGTGCAAGGACTCTCAAGAGTCTTCTCCAACACCACAGTTCAAAAGCATCAATTCTGTGGTGCTTAGCTTTCTTTATAGTCTAACTCTTACATCCATACATAGCCTTGACTAGACAAACCTTTGTTGACAAAGTAATGTCTCTGTTTTTTAATATGCTATCTAGGTTGGTTATAACTTTCCTTCCAGGGAATAAGCATCTTTTAATTTCATGCTGCAATCACCATCTGCAGTGAATCTGGAGCCCCCAAAAATAAAGTCTGACACTGTTTCCACTGTTTCCCCATCTATTTGCCATGAAGTGATGGGACCAGATGCCATGATCTTAGTTTTCTGAATGTTGAGCCTTAAGCCAACATTTTAACTCTCCTCTTTGACTTTCTTCAAGAGGCTCTTTAGTTCTTCACTTTCTGCTATAAGGGTGGTGTCATCTGCATATCTGAGATTATTGATATTTCTCTTGGCAACCTTGATTCCAGCTTGTGCTTCCTCCAGCCCAGCATTTCTCATCACCTCCTCAGCAAGGCCTTTCTTGACGACCTATTTAATTTTCATCTCCTCTCCTCCCTCCTTCCATCCATAATACCTCAACATTGCCTTCCTGTTTTACTTATCCTTAGCACTTAATACTTGCATTATATATATAAATTCTTATATGTATTTATGAGACAATGCATGGTATTTACCTACTTATAATATACCATATGTATATATCTAATTTTTTAAAATTTTAGTCATAGTCTTCCCACATTAGTTTTAATTTATGGAAAGCAAGCAAAGATTTTTGTCCATTTTATTCATAGCTCTATTCTTGTTTCTTGAAACTGTGCCTGATAGACGATATATTCTCCACACTTACAGAATAAATAAAAAGACTTCCAATTAGATCAAATTCCTCACTAGATAACTTTGTTTTGTAAACTACTTGTTTGAAGCTATTGGACATAATGTTATTTTGTAAACTACTTAATTGAAACTACTGAACAATAGAGATATTTTTGTAAGTTCTCCTTCACTACTCTTGAGTCTACAGTTTCAGTGATTTCACCCTTTCTTCTTCACATTTCTTTACATTGAGAATAATAATTTTTCCACTATTTGTGTCTTTGAGAATGATTCATGGAAATTGCTATCTTTTCAGGCAGTGCTAGGAATGAGATCTATTAAGTCTCTAAAATAGCTCTTTTCATATTCAAAACCCATATTATGCCAGAGATGCTTATAATACAAAAAAATAACTTTTGCTAATTTAGATGAAAATGCAAGCTTCTTTAGGTCTTTGAACAAATACTAAAAGTTTAAAATTAATATAGCTATAAGTATCATTCTATGAAAAAATTTCAAGATAATACTTGAAGTAAATAGATAACTTGGAGTCAACCATATTTTCATTAAAGTTCTGTGGTGTAATTGTTAGCACTCTGGACTTTGAATCCAGTGATCCGAGTTCAAATCTCAGTGGGACCTTCCTGATTGTTTCTGTTTGGGCTTCTCTCGTAGCTCAGTAGGTAAAGAATCTGCGTGCGATGCAGGAGACCTGGGTTGGATTCCTAGGTTCAATTCCTGGGTAAGGAAGATCCCCTGGAGAAGGAAATGGCAACCCACTCCAGTTTTCTTGCCTGGAAAATTCCATGGACAGAGGAGCTTAGTGGGCTACAGTTCATGGGGTCTCAAGGGTTGGACACGACTTAGTGACTAAACCGTAAATAACAACTATTTAATGAAGCTTAGATATTTAAAAAGAGTAATATGTGGCTTTCTACCTTGCACATAATTTACACTGATTGAAAGCTGCATAATTTGTAAATTTACACTTCAATACCAGTACATTGCCATTATCCTAGAAGACCCTTTCACACCTTCCAGCATCTTGCCCCACCAATTTCTTTGTAGTATCCAATATCCTGAAATCTTACACCATATATTCATACTACCTGTATTTGAATTTTACATATAGTGAGTCATTAGAAAAATACTATAGACTTTTTTATCAGTCTGAATTCCTTCACTCAGTATTATGTTTGTGATATTTATACATTTAGTATTGCCTGGTTTCGTTTGTAAATTTAATTGCTATTTATAGCTTTCAATTGTAAGATGCAATCATAACTGATTTAACCACTTTGTTTCTACAGTTTCAATGATTTTACCAATTTGGAATGTGTTCATTTTTACCCATTTGCAAAATGTTCATTTTGAGTCTTTTATAATAAATATTGTTGGAACATTTTCTACAGGACTCACAAGTGTGTACATTTCTACTGGCTATATAACTAAGACCTAACATGGGTTTCAGAATATGTGTATGTGTGTGTGGAGCTACATATAAAAGAAACATTTGTTTCACCTGCTTTTCAATATTTAGTATATTCAGACTTTTAGAATTTCTATCATACTACAATGGGTCTACTAGTGTTAATTTGCATTTTCTTGATTAGTAACAAGGATATTTTCATGTTATCTTTCTTATGAAATGCCAGTTTAGGTGGCTTGCCCATTTAAAATATTGAATTGTTGTTGTTCATATTGATTTATGGGCTTCTCTGGTGGTTCACTCCAGTACCCTTTCTGGAAAATCTCATAAACAGAGGAGCCTGGTAGCCTGCAGTCCATGGGGTTGCAAAGAATCAGACAGAACTGAATGACATCACTTTCACTTTTCACTTGCATGCATTGGAGAGGGACATGGAAACACATTCCAACGTTCTTGCCTGGAGAATCCCAAGAAGAGGGGAGCCTGATGGGCTGCCATCAATGGGGTCACAGAGTTGGACACTACTGAAGTGACTTAGTAGCAACAGCAGCAGCAGAAGCTGGTGGTTCAAGTTCAATCCTTGGATCTGGAAGATCCCCTGAGGAAGGAAATGATTACCCACTCCAATATTCTTGCCTGGAGAATTCCTTGGCATAGGAGTCTGGTGGGCTACAGTCCAAAAATTCGCAAAGCATCAGACAAGACTGAGTGACTATTTTTTAAAATAGATTTATAGAAGTTATTTGCACATTTAGAATATCAACGTTTTGTTTGACAGAAGTATTGAAAATATCTTTTTTACATTAAGTGGCTTGCATTTTTCAGTTCAGTTCAGTTCAGTTCAGTTCAGTTCAGTTCAGTTCAGTCACTCAGTCATGTCTGACTCTTTGTGACCCTATGAATCACAGCACACCAGGCCTCCCTGTCCATCCCCAACTCCTGGAGTTCATCTAAACTCATGTCCATCAAGTCAGTGATACCATCCAGCAATCTCATCCTCTGTCATCCCCTTCTCCTGCCCCAATCCCTCCTAGCATCAGAGTTTTTTTCCAATGAGTCAACTCTTTGAATGAGGTGACCGAAGTATTGGAGTTTCAGCTTTAGCATCAGTCCTTCCAATGAACACCCAGGACTGATTTCCTTTAGAATGAACTGGTTGGATCTCCTTGTAGTCCAAGGGACTCTCAAGAGTCCTCTCCAACATCACAGTTCAAATGCATCAACTCTTCGGTGCTCAGCTTTCTTCACAGTCCAACTCTCACATCCATACACGACCACAGGAAAAACCATAGCCTTGACTAGACGGACCTTAGTCGGCAAAGTAATGTCTCAGCTTTTTAATATGCTATCTTGGTTGATCACAACTTTTCTTCCAAGGAGTAAGCGTCTTTTAATTTCATGGCTGCAATCACCATCTGCAGTGATTTTGGAGCCCCTCAAAATAAAGTCTGACACTGTTTCCACTGTTTCCCCATCTATTTCCCATGAAGTGATGAGACCTGATGCCATGATCTTAGTTTTCTAAATGTTGAGTTTTAAGCCAATTTTTTCACTCTACTCTTTCACTTTCATCAAGAGGCTTTTTAGTTCCTCTTCACTTTCTGCCATAAGGGTAGTGTCATCTGCATATCTGAGGTTATTGATATTTCTCCCAGCAATCTTGATTTCAGCTTGTGTTTCTTCCAGCCCAGCGCTTCTCATGATGTACTCTGCATAGAAGTTAAATAAGCAGGGTGACAGTATATAGCCTTGACATACTCCTTTTCCTATTTGGAACCAGTGTGTTGTTCCATGTCCAGTTCTAACTGTTGCTTCCTGACCTGCATGTTACCTTTTGATAAATACAAATTATAAATTTAAAATTTTTTAATTCAAAATTATTTTCCTTTTGCCCCTTTCATAAAATCTTTGTTAACTTTAAAGTCAGAAAGATTTGCTTATTTTAACTTACTTTGTGAAACTTCATTTTTATTATACTTATTCAATTTTCAATTTTTCATTAAAATTCAAAATGCACCTGGTATAGTTTTATCACTGATGAGATGTAGAAATCAAGTGTTTTCTTCACACAGGTGTACAATGAGCTCAGAACAAATTAGCTTCAAGATTGTGCTAAAGAAAAGTGAAGAAGAGTGCTGAATTTAAGAAAAGTTCTGCTTTTTTTTTTCATAAATCAGATGTCCAAATACATGTGAGTCTGCTCTTTCACTGATCTACCTTTCTTTTAAGCAATTTGACTCTTTCCTAATAACTGAAACAGTAAAATTCATGATTACATCACATAGAATCTGTCTTCTTTGTGCACTTTTTCAGGACTAGAGTGCATATTTGTGGCCATATTCATTTGCATGTACCTTATGTGTTTTTTCCTTTGAGACTAGAAGATTAGGTGGTAGTGGAGAGGAAAGAAGCAGGAAGGTATAAGAGCCTATTGATTTGTTTTAGGGGCAGGAAAAAAAATACTTAGCATACATCCAGAGACATAAGAGAAAAAGCAGGAGCCAGAATTGTTACTGAAAATGAAGATGGGAGGCTTTTCAAGGAAAGGATACTTTCTTTTAAGCAATTTGACTCTTTCCTAATAACTGAAACAGTAAAATTCATGATTACATCACATAGAATCTGTCTTCTTTGTGCACTTTTTCAGGACTAGAGTGCATATTTGTGGCCATATTCATTTGCATGTACCTTATGTGTTTTTTCCTTTGAGACTAGAAGATTAGGTGGTAGTGGAGAGGAAAGAAGCAGGAAGGTATAAGAGCCTATTGATTTGTTTTAGGGGCAGGAAAAAAAATACTTAGCATACATCCAGAGACATAAGAGAAAAAGCAGGAGCCAGAATTGTTACTGAAAATGAAGATGGGAGGCTTTTCAAGGAAAGGATTGTGATAGTCTCGTGTGATAAATATTGAAAATGTAATTGGTGTCCTTAACAACAGCAATGCCTGAAACTGCTGAGTTCCAATGATTAGTGGGAGAGGTAGGTCTGTAGCTGATGAATGTGCACAAATGTAACCAAATATGAAACTGTTAGATGAAACTCAATGCCAAATAGTTTAGTGATATTTATAATATATATTTGCAGGATTTTTGAAGGTTTATCTTTCAAAATCTTTGTCTTTATAGCTTTTTAAAAGTCCTTTAAATTTTAGAAGTTAACAGCCTAGTCCAGATAATTTTTGAATTTCAGTAAAAAAATTATTATCTGATGTTACTGAAGCCATAGCGAGTCAGTTTAAAAA
>SJYC01041673.1:0-10253 GCA_006408675.1 Madoqua kirkii | reverse complement strand
TTTATAGCAAAATACAGAATATGAATCTATACAAAACATCAAAGACAGATGAAGAAAACATTTTACCCTAACTGAAAAAAATTAACAATATTATGTACAGAATTCATACAGATTTGGCATCTATGAAAAGATTTCTTACATTTCAGATTTTCTATTGACACTCTCTTGTCACTAGAGCAGACAAAGCGTTGCCATGATGGCCATTCCTAGCTTCTTCAGTTCTGTCTATAATTGTATAATTAAGGAGTTTCTCATGGATTATGGTAGAAATCTAAAACATTAAGAAAATTGAAAGGTAAATTTACATAATGACTTGAAATCATTAATATATGTGCTGAGAATAAATAAATGGAGGCCACAAATTTGGTAAATGAAATATTTTGAAGTATTATTTTTCTAACTAATTTTCCTTGTGAGAAAGTGAATCATCACTTAGGTAGGAGAATATGCAGTTTATGGGTTCACAGCTATGTACTGCACAGTACTTATATTTAAAAATCTCAGAGTGAGTTCAGCTATATAAAATGATATGCTTTTCAAATTTATTTTTAATTGGAGGATAATTGCTTTATAATATTGTGTTGATTTCTGTCATACACGAACAGCCATAGGTATACATGTACCCCATCCTTCTTGAAACTCCCTCCCATCCCCCACCCATCCCAATCTTCTATGTTGTCACAGAGCACAAATGCAAAATATATCATCTAAAGTCTATTGCAGTATTTCTGATGTTATTTTCTTACACCATTTAAATGAAAATCTACAGTCATTAATAACTGAAGAAACACACATTTTTGACATGGGAGAAATTGTGATATATAATTATATCAGAAAACAGCAAGCTAACTACTGATGGCATTAAAATTTAAGACTAGAAATTGTCTCACTGCTTCAATGCCAAGTTTAATATAGTTATAACTGGAAATACATTATTTGAGTGAATATTTATCTAGAATATCTGTTTGTTTGCTTTTCACCCATTAATGTTTTACACTGCTGTGTCAGTTTCTGCTATATAGTAGAGTGGATCAGATATATATCTTCCTTTTTGGATTTCCTTCCCATTTAGGTCATCATATATCAGTGAATAGTTTCCTGAGCTATAAGTAGGTTCTCATTAGTTATTTATTTTATGCACACGTAGTGTAAATGTTATTCAGCTATGGAGTAGATAATTATTTCATACCAAAGACAAATTACTGGCCACAATATTGAAGTGGGTAGCCTTTTGCTTCTCCAAGGGATCTTCCCAACCCAGGGACTGAACTCAGGTCTCCCATACTGCAGGTGAATTCCTTACCAACTGATCCACCATGGAAACCACAATCTCCCAATTCATCCCACCTTCCCTTTCCTCTCTTGGTATCCATACATTTGTCCTGTACTTCTAACCTACCTCCTAGAGTAATGAAAATAAAAACTAAAATAAATAATAGGACATAAATAAACTTAAAGCTTGTGCATAACAAAGGAAAACATAAACAAGATAAAAAGACAACCCTCAGAATAGGAGAAAATATTTGCAATCAAAGCAACTGACAAGAAATTTAATCTCCAAAATATGCAAAGATCTTATGTAGCTCAATATATATATTTAAAAAAGCAACTCAATTTAAAAGATAAAGACCTAAATAGACATTTCGTTAAAGAAGATATACAGATGACCAGTGAACACACGTAAAGATGCTCAGCATCACTAATCATACTGTTCATTTCAGTTCAGTCACTCAATCCTGTCCAACTCTTTGTGACCCCATGGACTGCAGCATGCCAGGCCTCCCTGTCCATCACGAACTCCCAGAGTTTACTCAAACTCATGCCTATTGAGTCTGTGATGCCATCTCATCCTCTGTCGGCTCCTTCTCCTCCCACCTTCAGTCTTTTCCAGCATCAGGGTCTTTTCAAATGAGTCAGTTCTTTGCATCAGGTGGCCAAAGTGTTAGAGTTTCAGTTTCAGCATCAGTCCTTCCAGTGAATATTCAGGATTGATTTCCTTTAGGATGGACTAGTGGGATCTCCTTGCTGTCCAAGGGACTCTGAATAGTCTTCTCCAACACCACAGTTCAAAAACATCTATTCTTCAGCACTCAGCTTTCTTTATAGTCCAACTATTATATGCACACATGACTACTCAAAAAACCATAGCCTTTACTAAATGGACCTTTGTTGGCAAAGTAATGTCTCTGCCTTTGAATATGCTATTTGGGTTGGTCATAACTTTCCTTCCAAGGAGCATGCGTCTTTTAATTTCATGGCTGCAGTCACAATCTGCAGTGATTTTGGAGCCCAGAAAAATAAAGTCTGACACTGTTTCCATTGCTTTCCCATCTGTTTGCCATGAAGTGATGGGACCGGATGCCATGATCTTCGTTTTCTGAATGTTGAACTTTAAGTCAACTTTTTCACTTTCCTCTTTCACTTTCATCAAGAAGCTCTTTAGTCCTTCTTCACTTTCTGCCATAAGTGTGGTGTCACCTGCATATTTGAGGTATTTCTCCTGGTAATCTTGATCCCAGCTTGTACTTCCTCCATCCCAGCGTTTCTCATGATGTACTCTGCATATAAGTTAAATAAGCAGGGTAACAATATACACAGCCTTGATATACTCCTTTCTCTATTTGGAACCAGTCTGTTTTTCCATGTCCAGTTCTGCCCTTTGCTTCCTGACCTGCATACAGATTTCTCAAGAGGCAGGCTAGATGATCTGGTATTCCCATGTCTTTAAGAATTTTTTACAGTTTGTTATGATTCACACAATCAATGACTTTGGCATAGGCAATAAAGCAGAAGTAAATGTTTTTCTGGAATTCTCTTGCTTTTCAATGATCCAACAGATGTTGGAAATTTGATCTCTGGTTCCTCTGCCTTTTCCAAATCTAGCTTGAACTTCCATCTAGAAGTTCATGGCTCACATACTGCTGAAGCCTGGCTTGGAGAATTTTGAGTGTTACTTTGCTAGCATGTGAGTAAACCAGGCAGAAACAACTTCACTATTCATTAAAGAAATGCAAATCAAAGCTACAATGAAATATCACCTCACATTGGCCATAAGGGTCATCATCAAAAAATATACAAACAATAAATCCTAAAGAAGGTGTGAAGAAAAGAGAACTCTCTTATACTGTTGGTGGGAATGTAAGCTGATAGAGCTACTAAGAAGAACAGCATGAAGGTTCTTTAAAAAATTAAAAATAGAACTATCATATGACCCAGAAATCCCAGTCCAGGGCAAATGCCCAGAGAAAACCATAATTCAAAAAGATACGTGCACTCCAATGTTCATTGCAGCACTATTTACAATCGCCAGAACATGTCCGGGCATGCATGCTAAGTCTCTTCAGTCATGTCCAGCTCTGTCCAGCACTACAGATGGTAGAGTTGGATTTAATCTCCAAAATATGCACCAGTCTCCTCTGTCCATGGTAGTCTCCAGGCAAGAATACTGTAGTGGGTTACCATGCCCTTCTTCAGGAGATCTTCCCAACCCAGGGGTAGAACCTGAGTCTTTAATGTCTCCTGGATTGACATGGTGATTCTTTAACACTAGTGCCACCTGGAAGCCCTGCCAGGATATGAAAGCAATCTAAATGTCCATTAACAGAAGAATGAATAACGAAGTTGTGGTACTTATATACAATGGAATATTGCTCAGCCATTAAAAAGGGATGAAACTGTGTCATAACTAGAGAGTGTTATTCTGAGTGAAGCAAGAGAAAAATAAATATTGTATATTAACTCATATATGTACAATCTAGAAAAATGGTATAGATGATCTTATTTACAAATAAAAAATAGAGGCACTGATGGATCTAGGTTTATTTTTAATGAAGATCTATGAAGGCACTTCTTTCAAATTACAAAGTATATTATAGGAAAATGGTTTTCAGAGAAAGTTTAATATTATTTTTCATTGGTTTTCATTATACAATAACATATTTCAGAATAAAATGTGACAATAAATGCAGTCTTTTTTAATATTTCCAATCAAAATTTATTTTTTTCAAGAAAACAAGTAATCAAAAGTGAAAACTAGATTAATCTTATTTTTTACTGTTTGTGTTTCTTTCAAACAATCTTAATATTTCAATTCCATTTGTTTATAAACCTTTTGAAATTAAGGTGTATGTTTTGTCTGTTTTTGTTTACCTTGCTTTGTAATCTTGCTTAGTGCCTGTACATAATGTTTTCAAAAATATTTTAATAAATATTCTATAAGTAAAAAACTTTAAAAATACTAGTCTCACAAAAAATTAGGTAAAAAAGATTCGAATGGTCAGATCAACTTTTGTCTTGTTAGTCATGTGCTATGTGTGCTGTGCTTAGTTGCTTAGTTGTATCTGAGTCTTCGTGGCCCCATGAACTGTAGCCCACAGGGCTCCTCTGTCCATGGGGGTTCTCCAGGCAAGAATACCGGAGTGAATTGCCAAGCCCTCCTCCAGGGGATCTTTCCAATCCAGGGAGAGAACCCAGGTCTCCTGCATTGCAGGTGGATTCTTTACTGTCTGAGTCACCAGGGAAGCCCAAGAATACTGGAGAGGGTAATCTATCCCTTCTCCAGGAGATCTTCCTGACCCAGGAATCAAACCAGGGTCTCCTGTATTGCAGACTGATTCTTTACCAGCTGAGTTAACAGGGAAATCCTACTCTAGTGCTATTATAAACCCAACTGAATTAAATTGATTTATCAAATATGCTGTCAACATCTTTAGGAAAGAGATACAATGGTTTATTTTGGTTATTAGAGTTCAGATACAACATATCAATAATTTTATGCTGATTAGAATATCTGTTTTGAGATGGCAACCAGATCATTCCTGTGTGCGTGCTGCATGCCAAGTTGTTTCAGTCTTGGCTGGTTCTTTGAGACCCTATGGACTGTAGCTCACCAGGTTCCTCTGCCTGTGAGCTGTCCCAGGCAAGAATATTGGAGTAGGTTGCCATGTCCTCCTCCAGGGTATCTTCCTGACCCAGGGATCAAACTGATGTCTCATATGTCTCCTGCGTTTACAAGAGAGTTGTTTACCACTAGCACCACCTGGGAAGCACAGAACATTCCTTAAGCATACCCTAACCCATACTGCTTCCCTGAACTTGCATTGCTAATGCATCACTGTTATGGATCTGAGTAAGTTCGTAAACTGTTGCTTTAATTCAGAAGTTTTCCACCTTGGTACTACCACGATTTGAGTCAGATCAGTATGTGTGTGTGTGTGTGTGTGTGTGTGTGTGTGAGAGAGAGAGAGAGAGAGAGAGAGAGAGAGAGAGATGCTGTCCTATGCCTGCCTTGGAGGATATTTAGCTGCATCCATGAGGGCCATTAATGGCTCTAAACATTACTAAATATCACCCAGAGATCACAACTTTCCTCCAAACCACACATCTGGCTACTGAGAACCAGTGCTCTCTTCCTACAGAGCAGGTGGAGCAACTCGCACTGCTGTCTGAGGTCAAAAGGAAAACCTAAAATGATTCTGTCATTTGAATTTGATAGGTTTCTGGAGTTTTTCATTAGGCTTTATGTATTGAAACCATGGACGGTCTTGTGGTATATCCTATTCACATTCCTTATCATCCTGCCCACTAATTTTCAGAAATATCTTCTAACTTATACATAATTTTAGTCATCTGTCTTGTCAACCAAATTGTGAGTATTATAACATGACAGACAGTATCACTTTTCTTTATTCCAATCTCCACTTTCAACTATATTGGATCTGTTTTCCTCTGGATCTGAGTGTGATTGCAAAGTTTTCACACTTGCTAAATGAACAATACAATCTCATTTCATTAGTTAAAAGTAATTCTAGTTTGTTGTAAAGTTTCAGCATCAAACTCAATTCAAAATTTCTTCCTGTGAACTCCTATTGCTTGAATTTGAAGCAGTGTTGTGTGTTCTGGCTCTAAGACTTCTCCCTGAACCATCTGTTCTTTCCATGTAGGATGGATTATTGACCTGTTCTGAAAAAATTCAGTCCATTTTCCTCTTCTTTTTTCTTTTTTTTGATGCTGTGGGCCTCTGTTAATTTGGTGATTCCAAATAAATTCTCTGTGTGTGTGTGAGTTATGGTGGCTCAGACTGTAGAGAATCTGCCTGCAATGCAGGAGCCCCAGATTTGATTCCTGGGTTGGGAAGATCCCTTGGAGAAGGGATTGGCAACCCACTTCAGTATTCTTGCCTGGAGAACTCCATGAACAGAGGAGCCTGGTGGGCTACAGTCTGTGGGGTTGCAGAGGCAGATATGACTAAAGAACTAACATATTTACATCACTGCCAGTTCTTCTGGCTCTAAGACTTCTCCCTGAACCATCTGTTCTTTCCATGTAGGATGGATTATTGACCTGTTCTGAAAAAATTCAGTCCATTTTCCTCTTCTTTTTTCTTTTTTTTGATGCTGTGGGCCTCTGTTAATTTGGTGATTCCAAATAAATTCTCTGTGTGTGTGTGAGTTATGGTGGCTCAGACTGTAGAGAATCTGCCTGCAATGCAGGAGCCCCAGATTTGATTCCTGGGTTGGGAAGATCCCTTGGAGAAGGGATTGGCAACCCACTTCAGTATTCTTGCCTGGAGAACTCCATGAACAGAGGAGCCTGGTGGGCTACAGTCTGTGGGGTTGCAGAGGCAGATATGACTAAAGAACTAACATATTTACATTCACTGCCAGTTCAAGCTCCTACTGCTCAATGCACAATAAGCCAATAGATTTGGTTTTTTTTTCTTTTTTAATATATTTTTATTTTATTTTATTTTATTTTATTTTATTCTACTTTACAATATTGTATTGGTTTTGCCATAATTTGACATGAATCAGCCACATGTGTACATGTGTTCCCAATCCTGAAACCCCCTCCCACCTCCCACCCCATATCATCTCTCTGGATCATCCCCATGCACCAGCCCCAAGCATCCAGTATCCTGTATCAAACATAAACTGGCAGTTCATTTCTTACATGATATTATACATGTTTCAATGCCATTCTCCCAAATCATCCCACCCTCTCCCTCTCCCACAGAGTCCAAAAGTCCATTCTATACATCTGTGTCTCTTTTGTTGTCTCACATACAGGGTCATCACAGCAGGATCCTCTATGATCCACCTCCCAGAATATTGGAAATAAAAGCAAAAATATATAAATGGGATTTAATTAAGATTAAAAGCTTCTGCACAACAAAGGAAACTATAAGCAAGGTGAAAAGACAGCCTTCTGAGTGGGAGAAAACAATAGCAAATGAAGAAACTGACAAACAACTAATCTCAAAGATATATAAGCAACTTATGCAGATCAACACCAGAAAAATAAACGATCCAATCAAAAAATGGGCCAAAGAACTAAATAGGCAGTTCAGAAAGCCCACAGACTGAGAAAATGGTGGTCTAGTGTCCCAAAGAGCCATCTTACCCAGATTAGAATTCAGGCTTCTTTTATATTAAAAGAGGAAGGGGTGTAATCAGTTGTTGCAAGCTTTTTGGTGTTAAAATTCGTTGTTCTAGCAGCTGTCCACATGGGTCAGGTCATGATGCTCCTGTCAATGTCCAACAAGACAAATGTTATTCTCTGCTCTGCAAATTTTAATCTTTGTATGAATGGAAAAGTGTTATGCATTTACAGATCAGAACCTTGAGACTGGACTGTACTGTATATTTTAGGATAATAGGTAGCAAAAGCAATAGATATAAAGGTTAAAGTAAAACAAACAAACCTAATATGGAGTCAGATTTGTTCTTCCATGTGTCTTTTTGCTAGACTGTGTGCAGCACTCTCCAGATTGCACAAAAGAAACCTTCCTAAGAGATATCTCTTCCCTTGTCCCTGCTAGGAGTAGATGACCCCTCACTTGACTCATGACCCTCACTTGACTCAGCAGCCATTTGCAGAACAATATCAATCCTGCCTCTTTTCTAGCCTACACTATTGACCTTGCATAACCACTAGAACCAATGGACTCCTCTGCTGCTTGCTTGTGTGACTGCAAAGTTTTAAACTGAAATAGGAATAACCCAGATCATGTTCCCAGGTACATTGCAATACAGTCTCTTTGGCTTTACTGGGATTCACTACTTTGTAAATTTCTTATCTTCAGCCACCAGGAGTAAGCTCCACTACTTATTTAGAAATTTTCTCAAATAAGATTCATTGGTTTGACCTCCTTGCAGTCCAAGGGACTCAAGAGTCTTCTTCAGCATCACAGTTTGAAAGCATTAATTCTTCAGCACTGAGCCTTCTTTATGGCCCAACTCTCACATCCATGCATGACTACTGGAAAAATGATAGCTTTGACTAGACAGACCTTTGTTGGCAAAGTGATATCTCTGCTATTTAATATGCTAAGTTTGTCAGTTTTCCTTCCAAGAAGAAAGCATCTTTTAATTTAATGGCTGCAGTCAGCATTGGCAGTGATTTTGGAGCCCAAGAAAGTAAAATCTGTCACTGTTTCCACTTTTTCCACATTTATTTACCATGAAGTGGTGGGTCCATCTAGTCTAGTCAAAACTATGGTTTTTCCAGTAGTCATATATGAATGTGAGAGTTGTACTATAAAGAAATCTCAGCACCAACGAATTGATGTGAATGGTGGTGTTGGAGAAGACTCTTGAGAGTCCCTTGGACAGCAAAGAGATTCAACCATTCCATCTTAAAGAAAATCAGTCCTGAATATTCATTGGAAGGACTGATGCTGAGGCTGAAACTCTAATACTTTTGCTATGTGATGCAAAGAACTGACTCATTTGCAAAATTCCTGATGCTAGGAAAGATTGAAGGCAGGAGGAGAAGGAGATGACAGAGGATGAGATGGTTGGATAGCATCACAGACTCAATGGACATGAGTTTGAGTAAACTCTGGGAGTTGGTGATGGACAGGAAGGCCTGGCATGCTATAGTCCATGGGGTTGCAAAGAGTCAGACATGTCTGAGAGACTGAACTGAACTGATGGGTCCAAATGCCATGATCTTATATTTTTGAATATTGAGTTTTAAGACTTTTCACTCTCCTCTTTCATCTTCATCATGAAACTTTTTATTTCCTCTTCGCTTTCTGCCATTATGGTGTTGTCATCTGCATATTTGAGGTTGTTGATATTTCTCCCGGCAACATTGACTCTTAACTTGTGAGCCATCCGGCACAGCATTTTGCATGAGGTACTCTGCATATAAGTTAAATAAACAGGGTGACAGTGTATAACTTTGACATAAAATAAATTCATGCTAATGATTTAGATTCCCAGAACAATCTCCAAAGAACTCCTCAGATACTCTGCTGTAGAAAAGATGTTTTAGGGGGAAGTGATTGTCCTATTTGATGACTGCCTTCTCTGCTGCCTATTTTCCTAAACTTAGGACCTTGACTACATTTTTAGGACAAAGGGAAAACTCCAATATTATATCCTGTTTTCTGTGCATGACTGTTGAGTATTTGTTGTTTTCCTTTAAGATCTATATTAATAAGAATTAATTTGTTTCTTCACTTGATTGGCACGGAAGAAAATCTTGACCCTGTAACTTACATAACTGTGATGGTTACTTTTATGTGTCAACTTGGGATGCGTTTTTGAATGAGATAAACATTTAAATATGTCAACTTTGAATAAAACAAATGCCTTCTGTGATAGAAATGGTACTTATCTATTTAACTGAAGGTCTGAGTAGAACAAAGTGACCAGCCTCCATGAGCAGGATTTGCTCCAGCAGACTGCCTTGGGCCTTCACTAGAACTATCAAGATCTCCTAGATCTTCACCAGCCAGCATTTGGGCTAGAAGTACACCATCAGCTCTTCTGGGTCTTTACCTCAGAGACCCACAGTACTGACTCACACTGAAGATTTTGGACTTCACAACCTCCATAATCACATGAGCCATTTCTTATAACAAATTATATAATATATATATCTATATATATATAGATATATATCTTCTATCGCTTCTGCTTCTCTAGAGAACCCTGACTAATACAATAATTAAGAAAAAAGAGACTCAACTATATTGCATTTTATATTCATTAAAATATACAAAGGATCTAAATTAATTTTTAGATTAAAATTACTTTCCATTTTCAAACTATTCTATAATAGAGTGCTGAAATTCTAATTAGTTCTTCTTTTTAATTGGCAAGGGTGTCAGGGTGTAAGTTCAGTTTCTATCTATGTCTTTGACACATGGTAACCTTGGACATCAAATGTATAAAATATATTGTAAAGAATACATTTTATTCCTCTTCATGGAATATATACATACATACATACATATATATATT
>SJYC01041672.1:0-13896 GCA_006408675.1 Madoqua kirkii | reverse complement strand
TAAATATATATAAATATGCATATTAAAGACTGTTAGGAGGAAATGAGAAGTGATTGGTGTGTGATTGATGTGTGATGAAGTGATAGATTTCATTTTATTATAAAGAAAGTCTTCTATAATTGATTGTGGTGATGGCTATACAACTCTGAATATTTTTTAAAAAATCATTGAATTATAAACTTTAAATGCCTAATTTGCATGTTATGTGATTTATATATGAAGAAAGCTCTGTATAAAATAATGAGAGCAAATGTGGTTTTCATATTTTGAGTGTAGAACTTAAAGGAACATATTCTCAGTTAAACTGAAGAATGAGATTTTAGAAGAATTTCGTGTATCTCCCTGGAGAAGGCAATGGCACCCCACTCCAGTACTCTTGCCTGGCAAATCCCATGGATGGAGGAGCCTGGTGGGCTGCAGTCCATGGGTTCACTAAGAGTCAGACATGACTGATTGACTTCATTTTCACTTTTCACTTTCACTGCATTGGAGAAGAAAATGGCAACCCGCTCCAGTGTTCTTGCCTAGAGAATACCAGGGACAGGGGAGCCTGGTGGGCTGCTGTCTATGGGGTGGCACACAGTCGGACACGACTGAAGTGACTGAGCAGCAGCAGCAGCAGCAGCAGCATTGTATCTCCCAGTATAGAGACATTGTTATAAAATAGAATAGAAAATTCATAAGTACAAATTGGAAGATTCAATTTGGACATATTGAGTTGGAGGGAGCATAAGAGTGATGGAGAGGAGAGGGAAAGAATGCAAAATTGCCTGAAGAAAAAAACAAGAGTGATCCATTAATTTAAAGAATTCTGATGCAATCAAATATGGGTATTAAATGGTGGGAAATAGTTTAACATAAAAATAAGGTGGTAATATCATGTTCTGAAAGTGAAAGTCACTCAGTTGTGTCTGACACTTTGTGACCCTATGGACCATACAGTCCCTGGAGTTCTCCAGGTCAGAATACTGGAGTGGGTAGCCTTTCTCTTCTCAAAGGGATCATCCCAACCCAGGGATTGAACGCAGGTCTCCCGTATTGCATATGGATTCTTTACCAGCTGAGCCACAAAGGAAACCCAATATGGTGTTTTGGAGATCTATTAAAGTATTGAAAGTCTAAGAACAGGCTGATGAGAACAGAATTGTACTTAAGGAGAATCTTTTGGCTTCAAGTAAATGATGGATTAGGTCATGAAACTGAAGGTATATCAATTAGAAGAATGCTAAAATAATACATGAGAAATTATGGTGACCTTATTAGGATATTGAAGTGGAATTGGAAAGGATAATAAATGGTTAATAAATGTCAGTGAAGATGAATCAGAAATCTTGGTGATAAGTTGTATATAACAGGAGAAATAGGAAGAAATCTCACATGAATCAGGTTTCAACCAAGTTGCCAAATGAATCGTGGGTCAAATAAACTTGACAAAGAATACTAAAGAGGAACAAATTTAAGGTTAAAGCTAAAGGTTTTATTCGGATTTTTACTCTTGAGTTTAAATACCTGTAGGAAGTTTATGCGTGGGTTACCCAGAACCTCAGAACAAAGTGTGATCCAACAGCATCAGGATCACTTGGGAGTGTTTCAGAAATGTATGATCTCAGAGTTCGTTACAGAACAACAGAGTCAGATTCTGCATTTTTACAAAGAGCTCAACTGTTTTATCCACATTAAAATTTGAGAGGTACTGCTTTAATAGACAATTGAATGTGTATGTCCAGAGTTGAGCAGGGAAGTTTTTGAGTTGGAGTTAAGGATATTATCATAAATAAAGCTATAAATAATGATGAAATTGTATGTATCTTCAAAGAATGAAAAGTTGACCATTTCATTATGACATTATGATAGATTATATTTTATACAGAATATTTTAAATTTCAATATATATAACTCCTAATTGCCTACTAAAAATCATAGTTTTAAAAAGCCAACTTCATCAGAAAAGTATACTCCTATTTTTGATTATTGTATTTCTGTCACCATAATATGTGATGTGCTGTACCTCAGCATCTCTTGCTATTATAACTGCAAAATGGCAGCTCTATTATGTTTTTGTTATTATTGTTTTTATTAGAAATGAAAAAGAATTTGTACAGACAAGAGAAACTTTCTAGATTTCTGAATCTTTGTCAATTTTAAAAAGCCAGAGTACTTAAAAACTTTCATTGCCTATAAATCTCATTTAGAACAAATTTATATCTGGTAGATATGTCACACAGAAAGTTAATGTTTAGAAAATTTGTGAACTTTATAAGCATAAGCTTTCTACAGGCATAAATTATTCTCTTCTATAAATAATTTACTCCAGAGTGGTTTCACCCTTCTATAGCCAATTTGTCAAGCAAGACCCCATGCTAAGCAGATAGAGTCCAAAAGTGGTGTCTAAACTTGTCTGCATTGTGTTTTCCGGCTTGGTTCCAACATTTCAACCCAGGACTCTCACTCTGCCCTGAACAGTGTGAGTGCATTTAATTACAATCTGACATGTGTATTAGTAAGAAACAAAGGGCTGTGAACTGAGGGTGATGATTAACTGTTCTACTGGATAATTGCTTAAACTACTACTTATATTAGACTGCATTATCTCTTTTGAACAAAGTGATTATTGGCCTTTTGTATAGTGATTATACAATGTAAGTGCAATCTTGCTGTTTTAACTTTTGTCAGAGTTTATGTTTAATGTGCTTCCATTATAATGAGTAGTGCAAATTTAGGTGTTCTTTCTTCAGCTGAGAAAACTGATAGAATCAGTCTTTTATGGCTTTTTTCCCTGGCTTGGAATAGGGAGCATCTTCTGATCTTCCAGGGGAAGGGAATTCAAAACATAAAGATAACAGTATTCAAGAATCAAATAAATATATTCATAATTTTCATATGTATAGCCATACATATAAACACCTCCAATACTGTGACTCAAACAAAACAAAACAAAACAACAAAAAAGCAAAATACAGCAAACTAATAGATTGTGAAAACCTCAGAGGACAAAACAAACTTTTTAAAAAGTACTTTACTTTTTACAAAGAGAGTACTTATAAACCACAACTTTTATTCACTTTTGTAAATATAGGATGTTGGTTGCATGCTCAGTCATGTCTGATTCTCTGTGATCTCATGAACTGTAGCCTGCCAGGCTCCTCTGTCCATGGGATTATCCGACAAGAATACGAGAGTAGGTTACCATTTCCCTTTCCAGGGGATCTACCCAACCAAGGGATCAAAACCACGTCTCCTGCAGCTCCTGCATAGGCAAGCAAATTCTTCTACCAGTGAGTTACCATAATTAACATGATGAATCTGTATCTATCCTATTAGAAAAAAAAAATAAAATTTCATTGTTTCAAAGCTTTATGTTTAGGTAATTACCTGCCTCACAGAACTGTACTCTTTTCCCAAAACTTCCCACCATTCAAGCTCACATTTTCTCAGGAAAAACCTTTTACCATGCCACTGCAATTGGTTGATTTTGGTCAACTCCAAGGTCTACCGTAATTGTCACGAGAAAAACTTGTAATGAGATCAAAGCATATGTTATTTTAATGTTTTCCTTGAAGTATAGCTGATAGACAATAAAGTACACAAATATAAAATGTAAAGTTTAGATAAGTTTTGGGATTTCTATACATCCTTGACACATTTCCTTTAGGATAGACTGGTTGGATCTCCTTGCAGTCCAAGGGACTCTCAAGGGTCTTCTCTAACACCACAGTTCAAAAGCATCGATTCTTCAGCACTCAGCTTTCTTTATAGTCCAACTCTCACATTCATACATGACTACCAGAAAAACCATAGCCATGACTAGATGGAATTTTGTTGGCAAAGTAATATCTCTGCTTCTTAATATGCTATCTAGGTTGGTCATAACTTTCCTTCCAAGGGATAAGCTTCTTTTAATTTCATGGCCACAATCACCATCCGCAGTGATTTTGAAACCCAGAAAAACAAATTCAGCCACTGTTTCCATTGTTTCCCCATCTATTTGCCATGAACTGATGGGACTGGATGCCATAATCTTAGTTTTCTGAATGTTGAGCTTTAGACCAACTTTTTCACTCTCCTCTTTCATTTTCATCAAGAGGCTCTTTAGTTCTTCTTCACTTTATGCCATAAGTGTGATGTCATCTGCATATCTGAGGTTATTGATATTTCTCCTGGCAATCTTGATTTCAGCTGTGCTTCCTCCAGACCAGCATTTCTCATGATGTACTCTGCATATAAGTTAAATAAGCAGGGTGACAATTCACAGCCTTGACGTACTCCTTTTCCTATTTGGAACCAGTCTGTTGTTGCATGTCCAGTTCTAGCTGTTGCTTCCTGACCTGCATACAGGTTTCTCAGGAGGCAGGTCAGGTGGTCTAGTATTCCCATCTCTTTCAGAATTTTCCACAGTTTATTTGCTCCACATAGTCAAAGGCTTTGGCATAGTCAATAATGTAGAAATAGATGTTTTTCTGGAACTCTCTTGCTTTTTCAAAGATCCAGCGGATGTTGGCAATTTGATCTCTGGTTCCTCTGCCTTTTCTAAAACCAGCTTGAACATTTGGAAGTTCACGGTTCACATATTGCTGAAGGCTGGCTTATAGAATTTTGAGCATAAGAGGAGATTAGTCCTGGGTGTTCATTGGAGGGGCTGATGTAGCAGAAACTCCAATACTTTGGTCACCTGATGAGAGAGCTGACTCATCAGAAAAGACCCTGATGCTGGGAAAGATTGAGGGCAGGAGGAGAAGGGGACGACAGAGGATGAGATGGTTGGATGGCATTACGGACTCGATGGACATGGGTTTGGGTGGACTTTGGGAGTTGGTGATGGACAGGGAGGCCTGGTGTGCTGCAGTTCATGGGGTTGCAAAGAGTTGGACATGACTGAGCGACTGAACTGAACTGAGCTGACACATTAGCACGATTAAGATGAATACAGCCCTAATCTCCCAGAGTTTCCATGTGTCTCTTAGTAATCCCTTTCTTATGCTTTTCCCTGAAATCCCTCTGCTTTCTGATCGTAAATTGATTTTCATTTTCTATATAGCTAAGCATAAATGGGAGTTTCCTTAGTGGCTCACATGGTAAATAATCCATCTGCAATGCAGGATCTGGGTTCGATCCCTAGGTCAGGAAGACCCCTTGAAGAAGATAATGGCTACCCGCTCCAGTATTCTTGCCTGGAGAATCCTTGAACAGAGAAGCCTGGTGGACTATACTCCATAGGGTCCCAGAGTCAGTTGCAACTGAGCAAATAACACAGACATGCACATGTATATATGGAATAGTAAAATGTGTACCCAGCTGTTTTCATTCAACATAATTTTTTGAGAATCCATACATCTAGTCTATGTCAATGATTCATTCCTTTTATTGTTCATAAGCATTTTATTGTAAGGATGTATCACGTTTGTGTTAATACTACCTTTTGGTGAAACACTTTATGTTTTTTCCTGTTTTAATTGATTATAAATAAAGCTGCTATGAACATTTGTTTACAAATTTTTTTGGCACATGATTTTATTCATATTAAGTAAGCATCAAAGAGTGAGATGATTGAATCATATGATAGATACACCCTCAAGTTTGTTTTTTTTTTTTTTAAACTGGCAGACTCTTGCCAACATGTACCATTTTACAATCCCAACAGTAGATGTGAGAGTCCCATCCTTGCCAGGGCTTGACTTTGTCAATCTTTTCAACCCTAAATGTGTTCTGGCATTTAATTGTCATTTTAATTTGCATTTCTCTAATGACTAATAATGTTGAGCACATTCCATGTGCTATTTTCCTGGTGGCTCAGCTGATAAAGAATCCTCCTGTAATGTAGGAGACCTGGGCTTGATCCCTGGGTTGGGAAGATCTCTTGAGAAGGGAACGGCTACCCACTCCAGTATTCCGGCCTGGAGAATTCCATGGACAGAGCATCATGGCAGGCTATGCTCCATGGGGTCACAAAGAGTCAGAGATGACTGAGTGAATTTCACTGTTGCTATATTTTTTTGATGAAGTGTTTATTAAAATATTTTAATATTATTTAGGGCTTTTATTTTTCAAACAGATGCCCATTATTAGGTTAAGAAAATGCCATTTACTCATTATGAAGAATGGATGTTGGAATTTAATAAATTTTTAGATAAATATTTTGCATATATTTTGAAATATGATAATATTTTTTACTTATGAATACAGTAGACTTTATTAAAGTCTGGAAGCAACAGTTAGAACTTGACATGAAACAACAGACTGTTCCAAATAGGAAAAGAAGTATGTCAAGCCTGCATATCGTCACTTTGCTTATTTAACTTCTATGCAGGGTACATCATGAGAAACGCTGGGCTGGAGGAAGCACAAGCTGGAATCAAGATTGCCCAGAGAAATATCAGACATGCAGATGACACCACCCTTATGGTAGAAAGCAAAGAAGAACTAAAGACCCTCTTGATGAGTGAAAGAAGAGAATGAAAAAGTTGGCTTAAAGCTCAACATTCAGAAAACTAAGATCATGGCATCCAGTCCCGTCAGTTCATGGCAAAGAGATGGGGAAACAGTGGAAACAGTGGCTGACTTTATTTTGGGGGACTCAAAAATCACTGCAGATGATGATTGCAGCCATGAAATTAAAAGACTCTTACTCCTTGGAAAGAAAGTTATGACCACCCTAGGTAGCATATTCATATTTTGCCAACAAAGGCCTATCTAGTCAAGGCTATGGTTTTTCTAGTAGTCATGTATGGATATGAGAGTTGGACTGTAAAGAAAGCTGAGCACTGAAGAATTGATGTATTTGAACTGTGGTGTTGGAGAAGACCCTTGAGAGTCCCTTGGACTACAAGGAGATCCAACCAGTACATCCTAAAGGAGATCAGTCCTAAGTGTTCATTGGAAGGACTGATACTGAAGCAAAACTCCACTACTTTGGCCACCTGATGGAAAGAGCTGACTCATTTTAAAAGACCCTGATATTGAGAAAGATTGAAGGTAGGAGGAGAAGAGGATGACAAAGGATAAGATGATTGGATGACATCATTGACTCAATGGACATGAGTTTGAGTAAATCTGGGAGTTGGTGATGGAAAGGGAGGCCTGGGGTGCTGCAGTCCATGGGGCTGCAAAGAGTTGGACATAACTAAGTGACTGAACTGACTTTATTAAATTGATTTCTGAGTATTAATTCAGCCTCATACTAATGATATAAACTCTTTGGTCATAGGTATCTTCTTTTTTATACATTGTTCAATTGAACTTAATAAATTCTGTTAGAAGTTTGTATTTATTTTCACAAAGTGTACTGGTTTATATATTCTTTTTTGCAGTGTCTTTGTCTGGCTTTCATATCACTGTATAGAATGAGTTAAGATGTGTTTTCTGCTCTTCATATTATGGAAGAGGTTGTTTAGCAGTGGTATTATTGGCAGAATTCACCAATAAAGTCATTTGGATCTAGAAATTTTGGAGGTAGTTTGGGTAATTGTTATTTTTTTTTTAAAATACAGGTCCAATTTATCTAACAGATATGAGGTTATTTGACTTATTAATTTACTCTTAATGATCCTTATAATTTATGTACTTAAAGAAACATTCATTTCACTTAAGTATGTCAAATTGATATTGCTTAATATGTTTATATTTCTTTATTATCCTTTCAAAATGTTTAAAATCTGTAGTGAGGTATTTTTTGGTTTTGCTATTAATGCTATATCAACTTTATAGAATAACCTTGGGTTTGCTCCATCCTTTTATGTTTTAAGAAATTTATTAAGATGTAGTGTTAATTCTTTTTTTAAGTGTTTTATAGGAATCACTAATGAAATTATCAAGGCTGAGCTTTTCATTGTAGAAAATACAGGCATACCTTGTTTTATCATGCTTTGCAAATACTGTAGTTTTGGTAGGTTGAAGATTTCTGGTAACCTTGCAGTGAACAAGTCTACAGGCAGCATTTTTCCAACCACATCAACTCACTTTCTGTCTCTGTATAACATTTTGGTAATTCTCATTGTATTTCAATTTTTTCATTACTATTATCTTTGTTATGATGGTTTGTGATCAGGGATCTTTCATGCTATAATTGCAAAAAGGTTATGACTCACTGAAAGCTCAAATGATATTACCATTTTAGCAATAAAATATTTTAAAATTAAGATATAGACATCTTAAAAATTAAGATACAGTTTTATTAGAAATAAAGCTATTACAAAGTTAATAAACTATAGTAGAGTATAAACATAACTTTCATGTGCACTGGGAAACCAAGAAATCCAAAGCAATGTGACTTGCTTTATTGTTATACTTTACTGCCGTGATCTGGAGTTGAACCAGGATTTCACTGTGGTATGCCTACATATTGATTACTAATTTTGAAGATTTCTGGTAACCTGCAGTGAACAAGTCTACAGGCAGCATTTTTCCAACCACATCAACTCACTTTCTGTCTCTGTATAACATTTTGGTAATTCTCATTGTATTTCAATTTTTTCATTACTATTATCTTTGTTATGATGGTTTGTGATCAGGGATCTTTCATGCTATAATTGCAAAAAGGTTATGACTCACTGAAAGCTCAAATGATATTACCATTTTAGCAATAAAATATTTTAAAATTAAGATATAGACATCTTAAAAATTAAGATACAGTTTTATTAGAAATAAAGCTATTACAAAGTTAATAAACTATAGTAGAGTATAAACATAACTTTCATGTGCACTGGGAAACCAAGAAATCCAAAGCAATGTGACTTGCTTTATTGTTATACTTTACTGCCGTGATCTGGAGTTGAACCAGGATTTCACTGTGGTATGCCTACATATTGATTACTAATTTAGTCTCTCTAGAGTAATAGGTCTCTCAGATTACAATTCTTCTTGCATAATTGTCAGTGGTTTATTTCTGTAGAAATGTTAAGTTTATCTAAGTTATCTAATTTGTGGACATCAAACTTTCCAGAATATCACTTGAAATTCTTTCCATTTCTGAAAAAGTAGTAGTGCTGTTTCTTTTTACATTCTTGATTTAAGAAATTTGAACATTCTCTCCAGTTTTGGGTCAGTCTAACTGAAGCTTTTATAAATTTTGTTGATTTTTTTAAATGATTAGTTCTTGTATTTTAAATACATTGTCTATTGCTTTTTAAATATGTTTCATTATTTTCACTCATATTTTTATGTGCAGCTTCCCAGGTGGTACTAGTGGTATAGTCCATGGGATCACAAAGAGTTGGACATAATTCAGTGACTGATTAACACACACACACACACATCCCTAGGATTCAACTTTGGCTTTATCATTCACAAACTCTTTGATTTAGGAAGGTATTTGATCTGCTAAACTTCAAATAGCTCATCAGCTAAATAGGAACAGTAACAGGAATAAAATGTGGAAATCAAATATTAAGAATAGGTACTTAGCACTCTAGGGTATTCATCATTAAATGTTAGTTATTTTAGTCAACACATTTGATGATCGTTGTGCAGAAAAAGTCCAAATTTGTTCTGATTGATTAACCCACTGAAATAAATGTGGAGAATTGATAGCACCCATAGATTTCTATCAAAATTTTTAAAATTATTTATTCCTCTATTTGTTGTCATTGTTGAGTCGCTAAGTTGTGTACACCTCTTTGCAACCCCATGGACTATAGGTCGCCAGACTCCTCTATTCATGAGATTTCCAAGGAAAGTATACTGGAGTGGGTTGCCATTTTCTTCTCCAAGAGATCTTCCCAACTCAGTAATCAAACCCATATCTCTTGCATTGTAGGTGGATTCTTTACCAATTGAGCTATCAGAGAAGCTGTTACTTGTTCCTTCATAAATTCCAAAAATTATCTTTGCATAATCTGCTGAAATGCTGATGTCCATCCAGTACTAAATATTCATTCCAACTTAACTGATCATTAAATTATAGCTTCTTGAACCACAAAGGTTAAGAAAACTCTTATTTTTTTGATAGAAGTAATCAAAGATTTCCCCATCAAATGTAAACAAGAAATTTCTCTGGACAGCCTTTCCCATGGAATACTCTCTTCTGTGAGAGTACACACTGGGTAATATATAAGTAGGAAAGTAGGTTTTAATTGGCACTAGCAAAAATGGAAGAGAGGGAAGAAGACTTACTTATGTATAGGTTACAGTTACCTGATGTTTGCTTGCAAAAGTCAGTGAAAGTTCTGCGGTGGACACAATGCCTTTCTTTCAACCTATCTAAAAACATTTGATTTATGTTCATTCTACTGGCAGAAAGTGAAAGTGTCTCAGTCGTGTCCGACTCTTTGGGACCCCATGGAATTCTCCAGGCCAGAATACTGTAGTGAGTATCCTTTTCCTTCTCTGGGGGATCCTCCTAACCCAGGGTTCAAATCCAAATCTCCCTCACTGCAGGCAGATTTGTAACCAGCTGAGCCACAAGGGAAGGCCCTATTAGAGAGCTTTACGTCAATTATTTACAGCTTTAAAGAAAAAGGTCTGATAGTTTTCTGCTGAGTCAATCTTAAGAAAACGGTTATATGGGAGAATGAAAGAGCAGTAGCTATTAGCATGTCACTTAGAACATAATTGTTATTGATGGGGACTGTGTAAATAGTGGTATCTGTGAGTTCTGGTTTCAAAGCTCGTCATTTACTTGTCCTTAGGTAAGGTAGTATATACCCCTTACCTTAGTTTATTCATCTGTATAATTTGAGCAATAATATGCCATTTTTGCAAAGTTTTTATTTTTATAAATCTGGTGAAAAATAAATGTTTATTTTCACAAAGTTGTTGGAAATGATAAGTTAAACAGTGAATGCAAAGTGCTGGAGACACAATACTTGGTGGAAAGTAAAGATGGTATCTGATCCATTATGTCAAAGAAGAAGAATAAAGCAGAGTAATAAGAGAGAGAGATGGGATGGGGAGAAAGCAAATAAAAGTCAGCATCAGGCAAGCAATGACTCAAAGAGTCTTCTTTAGAGTTGTCCAACCTCTGCAATGTAGATAGAATAAGGGTCATGATGCATTTGGTAGGGTATTAAAAAATACTGAATATTGGGCATAACTACAATTCAAGATGACATAGGCAGGCAGGATTCTTATATGCTCTCTAACTATTCCCTTGTGCTAAATTTCCCATTATCTCTGGCACTCTTTTCATCTTCTCCAGTTATCAAAGCATTGATCTTTCAGTCATATTTGATGCATAGAAATCCTTTGCAACTCATTTATAATCAATCAGCCAAACCTACTTCTTCTATTTTCTACTACTGTGTATCTGCACATGGTCTTTTCACACTTCTTAGAAACATCACTAGGCGGGGGGTTATGACACCTGGAACATATCCTCAACCGGTAGTGACTTGGAATGGAATGTGTCTACCTCTCATACCTATTAAATAAGAGTAATAATCAAAATAGCTCAATTTCCTGGAAGAACATGGACATTAGGTATGATTATAGATCGGAAAGCCTATTTATGTCAAGTGTTACTATCTTTATCGCTTTTGTGACTTTTCCTTCATCACATACTTGCCTTCATTTATTCAGGTTTTAATGTCTTCATCTGAAAAAAGAAAAGTTTCAAAATCTGCCCTTTTCATTATTCTTAGTCTCAAATGCCATAAAGCATGAAGAAACACTTCCTAAAATGTGCAGCATTTTATGTAAGTGAACATTGCTAGTTATATCAAGAACTTTCATTGAAATATGCCATAGATATAAAGGGGAAAAAGCAAAGAACTCTTTTCAGTTAAAAAGTGAAGGAAGCTTAAACTACTTATGGTTAAACTCTAATTATACACTCTGTGTATGTGTGTGTGTGTGACACATACATTTGCCCTGGCTGAGGATAATTATGATATCTGGTTAAGGATATTTATGATACATTTAGAGTTTTTCTTGACACTGCAAATACATCTGTATAATTTTTTTTCTATTTATGAAAATGTATGAATATGTCATTGAAATCATTTTGGGAAATACTGTATTGCATAGGCTTGATCCTAACAGCCTAGGTTTAGTTGTTCAATCTACTTTAATGGTCTTACTTTCAGACCAAGCAGAAAAACAAGGGAATTAAAAAAAAAATTCTGCTTCATTGACTATGCTAAAGCCTTTGACTATGTGGATCACAACAAACCATGGAAAGTTCTTAAAGAGATGGGAATACCAGACCACCTTACCTGTCTCCTGAGAAACTGGAAAGAAGCAACAGTTAGAATCGGACATGACAAACGTACTCAAAATTGGGAAAGGAATACATCACGGTTGCATACTGTCAACTCACTTATTTAACTTCTGTGCAGAGTACATCATGTGAATGCCATACTGGATGACTCACAAGCTGGAATTAAGATTGCCAGGAGGACTATCAACAATCTCAGATTCGCAGATGATACCACTTTAATGGCAGAAAACAAGGAGGAACTAAAGACCCTGTTGATGAAGGTGAAAGAGGAGAGTGAAAAAACTGGCTTAAAACTCAACATTCAAAAAATAAAGATAACAGCATTCAGTCCCATCACTTGATGGCAAATGGATGGGGAAAAGTGGAAACAGTGACAGATTTTATTTTCCTGGGCTCCAAAATCATTGCAGATGGTGACTACAGCCATAAAATTAAAAGACACTTGCTCCTTGGAAGAACAGCTGTGAAGAACCTAGACAGCACATTAAAAGCAAAGATAGCATGTTGCTGACAGAAGTCCGTACACTCATAGCTATGATTTTTCCAGTAGTCAGGTACAGAAGTGAGGGTTGAACCACAAAGAAGGCTGAGCGCAGAAGAACTGATGCTTTCAAATTGTGGTGATGGAAAAGACTCTTAAGAGACCCTTGGACTGCAAGGAGATCAAACCAGTCAGTCCTAAAAGAAATTAATCCTGAATATTTATTGGAAGGACTGATGCTGAAGCTAAAGCTCCAATACTTTGGCCACCTGATATGAAGAGCTGAATAACTGGAAAAGACCCTGAAGCTGGGAAAGATTGAAGGCAGGAGGAGAAGGGGATAACAGTGGATGAGATGGTTGGATGGTATCACTGAGTCAATGAAATGAGTTTGAGAAAATTCTGGGACATAATGAAAGATGGAGAAGCCTGGCATGCTGCAGTCCATTGAATTGCGAAGAGTCAGACACGACTTCAGGACTAAGCAACAGTTTATTACCAGCCAAATAACATTTTCTATTTCACACAGTAGAAGTATTCCCTGCCTTATTACATTACTAGAGACTCCATAATCAGAAAATTTGAGTGTAGAGTTGAACTGTATCCCAAGTTAACAAAACTTGACAGACTGAAAATTAATTCCTAAATACCTGCACGTGTGAATATTTAAATGTGCTTCAGAATTAAATAAGAATTTCAGTTCCTCAGTAGTCACATGAAGCTAATGGTTAGCACAGATATAGAAATTTCCATCAATACCAAAATTTTTCCTAAGGAGTGATGCTATAGGCAGATATTTGAAGTGATATTGGATGGTGATCATCCAGGAAGTATATATTTAAATGTGCTTCAGAATTAAATAAGAATTTCAGTTCCTCAGTAGTCACATGAAGCTAATGGTTAGCACAGATATAGAAATTTCCATCAATACCAAAATTTTTCCTAAGGAGTGATGCTATAGGCAGATATTTGAAGTGATATTGGATGGTGATCATCCAGGAAGTATATTTGTGCATATCCCTACAAAACCTCTGTTTTTGAAAAAGGGGGATTGTAGACAAATTTTAGTTCTACTGGAACTTGTCAAATAACATTTGTGTAAGAAATGTTTGACAATGTTTGCCTCATTCTTTGTTCTTACATACATAATAATAGAAAAAATTGTAAAATATATTTTAAAGAGCAAAATTCCATATCTCTCTATATCTTCATTTCAATATTTAATTCTATGTTGCAAAGGTAAATTTAAATAACTATGTATTTCAAT
>SJYC01041671.1:0-39701 GCA_006408675.1 Madoqua kirkii | reverse complement strand
CATCAAATGTCAATGAAATGCTCCACTGAACATTTTAACTTATTTTTTATATCCTTAGATACATTTAATTCATTGAGTTGTTCACCTGACATTTTTACAGATTGCTTTGATTGTAAAAACGTCATTTTAAAATGACGTTTTTACACTGCCTTGGTCTTAAAAACATCAAATGGGGGATAATTCTTCATTTGAAGTTATTAAACATGGCTATAATCATAAAAATGTCATTTTAAGATAATTCTTCATTTGACCTTTTTTACGCTCAGCTGCTCTTTTCTTATCTTCCTTAAAAATTTGATATTAGAAATGAAAGTTAATAGATTTGAAGGCTGTACTTAAAAATTCAAATCAGGATCTCACTGCTAATGTAGCCATGGTCCTAAGGGAATGGTTTTACTACCAATCCCCTACTCATTACACTTCTGGGCATTACTGATGGGATATGTACGTGCATGCCTGTGTGTGCATGAGGGTATGTGAAGCAACAGTAATATCCAACCATGCTTACTTATATGTTCATACAAATAGTCTATCAGTCTTTACAACTTTCAGCTCCATTATTATACTTTTATAGTGTAATATGTTACTCTCTATAGGCAAGTCACAATAGCCTTTTTCTTTCATTTATGGTGACCGTGAAGACAGCTTTGCAGTCATGTAACTATTCCAACTGTTTGGATATAGGATACACATTTTGCCAACTCCATGCTTTGCTGTACTTTCAATAATTTTTATTTTATATATATACTTGTATAGGAAGCATAGAAAGAATGAAGTTCAATATGTGTGCTTAGTCAATGCTTTCTAAGTGTGTAGTAAGCACATTCATATTTTGGGTGAACTAAATAGTAGTAACAATTCAGCACGTATTTATGTCAGGCACTGATGAGAGAATTTTTCTTGCATTAATTAATTCTCATGACAATCCTGTGATTGATATAATATTGACTTACACCTAAGGACAATAGATTTTAAAAGGAGCAAACCAGAAATCATAGCCAGCAAGGCAGAAGCCTTAAGATAAATGAATCTTCAGGGTTTTCCTCAAATATTCCTTGCATCTGTACTAGGGGAGCATGCAGAATTCTTCGAGTTATTATGACAGGACTTTGGCTCCAATGATAGAGATTCTAAGAAGGCATCTAAAAGTATTTCTTCTCTTTCCTTATTTCAGCTACAATCTATTCTCCTATAAACAAAGACAGGCATCTGGGGCATAAGGAGTACAATAGAGACAAATATTCCTGGCTTTCTCTGAATCTCTGGAAATCAGCGAAAGGGAATTCAGTGGCAAGGATCTCCTTGAGGTAAATTTTGGTGAGACTTAGACCACTGGATTTGTCAAAGAAAAGCTGGTATAGAAGATCTTAACCAATATTACTCAGCCATTAAAAAGAATACATTTCAATCAGTTCTAATAAGGTAGATGAAACTGGAGCCTATTATACAGAGTGATGTAAGCCAGAAAGAAAAACACCAATACAGTATACTAACACATATATATGGAATTTAGAAAGATTGTAACAATAACCATGTATGCAAGATAGCAAAAGAGACACAGATGTATAGAACAGTCTTTTGGACTCTGGGAGAGGGCGAGGGTGGGATGATATGGGAGAATGGCATTGAAACATGTAAATTATCATATGTAAAATGAATCACCAGTCTAGGTTCAATGCATGATACAGGGTGCTCGGGGCTGATGCACTGGGATGATCCAGAGGGATGAGATGGGGAGGGAGGTGAGAGGGGGGTTCAGGATGGGGAACACGTGTACACCCATGGTGCGTGGATTCATGTTGATGTATGGCAAAACCAAAACAATATTGTAAAGTAAATAATAAATAAATAAAAATAAAATAAAAAGATCTTAACCATACTCTACTTCATTTTCCAGGGAATCCAGGAGGGTCAGAATAGATGATCTGAGTCTTTAAGAGAAGTCCAGTAGCTTCTCCTTGGTGTCTGTAGAGGGGGCAAATGACTCACCCATTGTCATATCCCAGTATACAATAGCATAGACCGTCTTGGCTCCCTGCTGGTTCAATGGCTAAGACACTGCGCTCCCAATGCAGAGGAGTCACATGCCACAGTTAAAAGTCCTGCATGCCACGAGGAAGATAGGAGATCCTGCATGATGCAGCTAAGATCTGGAGCAGACAAATAAATAAACAAATATTTTTTAAAAAGAATATATATGAAGTGAAGGGAAAGTCACTCAGTTGTGTCTGACTCTTTGTGACCCCATGGACTATACAGCCCATGGAATTCTCCAGGCCTGAATACTGGAGTGGGTAGCCTTTCCCTTCTCCAAGGGATCTTCCCAGGTCTTCCGCATTGCAGGTGGATTCTTTACCAGCTGAGCCATAGGGAAGCCCCAAAGATGTTGCCTCCCTGTCGGGAATCGAACTCCAGTCTCCTGCGAGACAGGAGGGGACACTCACCGTTATACTAACGAGGACAGCTCAGTGAATATATATTAACCACTGAGGAAAAAATGTACTTGTCAAAGTGCTGGCTCAGCAGTAGAGAATCCACCTGCAAATGCAGGAAATTCTGGAAACATGGTTTTGAATCCCGAGTGGGAAAATACCCTGGAGGAGGGCATGGAAACCCACTCCAGTAATATTGCTGTGAAAATCCCATGGACAGATGAGCATGACAGGCTATGGTCCTTGCCATAGGGAAGCCCCAAAGATGTTGCCTCCCTGTTGGGAATCGAACTCCAGTCTCCTGCGAGACAGGAGGGGACACTCACCGTTATACTAACGAGGACAGCTCAGTGAATATATATTAACCACTGAGGAAAAAATGTACTTGTCAAAGTGCTGGCTCAGCAGTAGAGAATCCACCTGCAAATGCAGGAAATTCTGGAAACATGGTTTTGAATCCCGAGTGGGAAAATACCCTGGAGGAGGGCATGGAAACCCACTCCAGTAATATTGCTGTGAAAATCCCATGGACAGATGAGCATGACAAGCTATGGTCCTTGGGGTTGCAAAAAGTCAGACAGAAATGAAGCAACTGAGCATGCATGCATGCTAATCCACAAAAAAAAAAAAAAAGATTAAAAAATGGACCACGAGATACAGAAAGCAGAAAAAGGGAAGAATAAGGGTGAGTTCTGAAGCATTTTCTTATTTGAAATGTCCTTTTGTTATGTTGTAGTTCCTCTACCCCTTTCCCATACTCTTTTGCAACCACATAGCTATATAGTTAAATATAACCATAAGCTGAATTTAATGTATAAAGTAAATATTAATACAGATTTTCAAAATAAAAAAGCCAAGATACAGAGAAAACTGTAGGGTCAGAGTGAGGGTACTAAAGTAAAACAGTGAATATAAAAGAGAAATGAAAAAAGCAGCAAGATGGGGAAAATGCACATGAGATGACAGATGTAAGCACTGGAGAACAGAATGCTTTCATAGGGAAAACAGCATTTACTTTCATATACTATTCAACACAAGTGTCTGATTAACTATTAGTATAAAGCAAAACTAATATAGTAGAGGGTTCCTAGGTAGCTCAGTGGGTAAAGAATCCTGCAGTGCAAGAGACACAAGAGACACAGGTTTGATCCCTGGGCCAGGAAGATCCCCTGGAGAAGGGCATGGTAACCCACTCCAGTATTCTTACCTGGAGAATCCTGTGGACAGAGGAGCCTGGTGGGCTCCAGTCCATAGGGTCACAATGGGATGGACATGACTGAAGTGACCAAGTACTGATCACAATATAACAGATACAGTAGAATTTTCAAATTATAAAATAAAGAGTAAAGAATGAGTATCATCATGTCCAGTCAAACAATGTAATGAAATGAAAAGGAAATGAAATTTTAAAAATAAAAATTAGAAATAAAATCAAATGAATCTTCCCAGTATTCAATTAAGACACAAAAATCTATTGTATGTTTACTGTAGATTTAAAAAAAGTAGTTCAATTATTTACTTTTTTATGTTTATACTAAAAAAGGCATGGTTATTTCCCCACTGCTTGAATCCATAATTTTATTTAGCCAAATCAGTGTATCAGGGACTGAGGCCAGGTCACGATGTGCTGCATGTTGTCCCTTGATTACTATTGCATATCTGCTAAAGCCAAGACAATCTGTTTGGGACAGCACATATGTGCATGTTCAGTTATTTCAGTCATGGCACTTTTGCCACCCTATGGACTATAGACTACCAGGCTCCTCTGTCCATGGGATTCTCCAGGCAAGAATACTGGAGTGGGTAGCCACTACTTTCTCCAGGGGGTCTTCCTGACTCAGGGATTGAACCTGGGTCTTCTGTGCCTCCTGCATTGCAGGCAGATTCTTTACCCACTGAGGCATCTGGGAAGCCCTTGGGACAGCCCAAGCGTGGATAAAACTCATAATATAAGCTGAGTTGCACCAGACTGTTCTAATGGAGACCATTCTAGATCAGCCAACAGAGAGCAGATCTCTAGGTAAATAAGAAAAAAAAAAAATAGACAAAATCTGAAGAACCCCCACTCATTTGCAGTTGACTATTTGAACGTAAGCAAAACCAGCCGAGATCAGCCATCCATAGGTCAGAAGAGCTGAATTTTGCTTCAAGGTTAGTGAGCAATGAATAAGCGATTATTGTTGTAAAGCTCTAAGGTTTTGGTTCTTATTATGACACATTGTTGTGGAAATAGAAAGCAGAAAGATATTTAAAAGATAATGCTAAAACTACACACACACACACACATAATTTTTTTTTAAAGTAAAAATTAAGGCTTGGGCAGGGAGAAAGTAAGTGAATACAATCATAAAGAAAGCAGGGAGGCCAAGATAATATTAAAAAGTGGAACATTAGAGTAAAAGCATTTGTCAAGACAAATAGGAGCATTCTATAAAAGTAGAAGGTATAATTTATGATGAAGTCATTAACTTGTATGCACCAAAGTATCTGATAAACTATTAGAATGGCAAAGAACACTTAATTTAATATACAATATTAATGAAATATCACCAAAGGCCTCTTTCAAAATGTAACATATGTTTCTGAAAGAAAGAAAAAAAATAAGTAAAAATACAGAACATTCCATTTCATCGACAGAATCCTGAACCTTAAAAAAAAAAAAAAGAAAAAAACACACACTGATGCTTCTGGTTACTGGTTCCATGTGTAAGGAGTTTAGGAGTAGGGACTCTGTGCCAGTAATAGGTAAAGAGCTGAGTTGACTGAAAAACCAGCCTCTTCGGATCCATTAGAGGTTTGAGGACAGGAGGCAAGCCGCTGCACCCAGTGAGGTGATTGGAGAGCCAGGTAAATAGAGAGAACCGTAGTGGCTCAGATGGTTAAGAATCTGCCTGCAGTGCTGCAGACCCAGATTCAGTCCCTTGGTTGGGAAGATCCCCTGGATAAAGGAATGACTACTCATTCCAGTATTCTTGCCTGGAGAATCCCATGGACTGAGGAGCCTCATGGGCTACAGTCCACGGGATCACAGAGAGTCAGACACAACTGAGAGACTTCACTTCATGTCTTATCAAGCAGAGATTCAGAAGAGGAAACTGGCACAGGAATCAATGTCAGGGTAGGAAAACCTGACTATAATTGATGAATCCCTGGAGGCACAGTGTGACAGCTCTGAGGGTAAATACTCCAGGAAGACCCAGCCAAAAGGAGACCCATATACTTTTGTGAGTTTAACTCAAGGATTGCTATTATTCTCCCCATAAATATCAGAGGGGAAAAAAAAGGCATCTTATCCTTCTAGATTGAGAAGGGAAATGTAGGTATTTTAAATTATAACTATATACTCAGTTTCTCTTAGGAGACCTGCCCATTAGGGAAACTAGATACACAGAGCCTAGACTTCAGGGATATTATCTGATTGGGATTATTTCTGATTGATTTGGAGAAAGGAAAATACTCAACTCCAATCAGCTATACTCATCCATACTTATCCATGTGTGAGAAGGAAAATACCCAACTGCAATCCGCCCTGCCCATCCTGTCCCACCAAAGAAAGGTAATAAAAACACTTGTGAAGTTCACAGTCCTTAGGCAAAATTTCATCAAAAGTCTGACACTCAATCATAGGGCTATTAAAAAACTCCTCCTCTTGCACCTCAACACCACAGTTCTAAAGGGCTACTTACAACAGTTTATTTTGCAAAGTGCCTCACGTCTGGCTATCCAGGAAAAAAAAATTATAAGGTATACCAAAAGGCTAAAAAAAGAATGTGAAGAAACAGAAAAAGTCTCAAAACCAGACATGGCAGAGATATTGGAATTATCAGGATTAATATACTATGGGCTCTAGTTGATAAAGTTAAATAGATAGCATGCAAGAACAAATAGGCAATGTAAGCAGAGAGACAGAATTTCTAAGGAAGAATGGAAAACAAAAACAAAATGCTAGAGATAAAAACATTGAAATAGAAATGAGTGAGATCTTCTATGAGTTTATTAGTGGACTGACCACGGGTAAGGAAAGCACCTGATCTAGATGATATCTCAATAGAAAGCACTAAAACTGAAAGACAAAGAGAATTTAAAAAAGAAAAGAATATAAATTTTCAAAGAATGTGTCAACTTCAAAAGGTGTAACATACATGTAATGGAAATACTGTAAGGAGAAGAAAGAGTGAGAGGAAAATGAATATTTGGGGGAAAAAAAAGGGTAAGATTTTCCCCAAATTGATGTTGGATACTAAACTATAGATTCAGGAAGCTCAGCAAACATCAAGCAGGACAAATAACCAACACCTTCCCCCCAAAAAATATAGCTAGGCATATTATTTTCCAACTACAGAAAACCAAGATAAAGAAGAGGTTTTAAAAGAAACTAGAGGGAAAATACCATACCTATAGTATGTACAAGATATGAATTACATAAAATTTCTCAGATACTATGTAAGCTAAAAAAGAATGGAGTAAAATAAGTAGTGTGTTGAGAGAATGAAAAAACCAATCTAGAAATTTTTACCCAGGGGAATAATTTTTCAAAGATGAAGGAGAAATGAAGCCTTTCTCAGACAAACAGAATTTGAGAGAATTGGTTGCCAGTAGACCTGCCATACAAGAAATGTTAAACGAAGTTCTTTGGGGAAAAGGAAAATAATATGGTGTAAGATGAAAAACTTTTCCTTTATGTTCAGGAATAAGTCAAAGATGCTTAGTTTCATGACTTCTGTTAAATGTATATACTGGAAGTCCTAGCAGAACAATCAGGCAAGAAGAAAAAAATGACAGCCAAGTTGGGAAGGAAGAAGTGAAATTATCTGTTATAGAAAAAGCTGAGATGGCCAGATCATTTGATGCAGTGTCCAAAGAGAAATAAGCAATTCATGATCTGCAGATTTGACAACTACATGAAAATATGTTCAAACTCATCAGATATGCTAAGAAAAAAATAAAAAGCAAGGAAGTGTCAGTTATCTTCATAAAGGAAGAATGTGACAACATTTTATGCTGGCAGGAATTGAGGAAAAATGATACTCTCATACATTGTTGGTAGACATACAAATTATTATAGTCTCTATGCATCTATTAAATTAAAACATGAATGCACCATTGACTCAAAATTTTCACTCTCATGGCATTTTTTTCCATAAAATTTTTAAAATAAACAAATAAACATTAATTATACAAGTGCATGCATTGCAGAACTGTACATGGTGGTCAAAACCTGGAAACAGTTTGACTGTCCATTAATCAGGAGAGTGGTTAAATAATTTGTGCACACCCATATTGTGGATAAATTGTATAGCCGTTAAAAATAGTGTGGTATTTTAGGATCAGAATGTTAAGATGCAAAAACATTATAAAATGTTCTCATTTTTTCAAACAAATGCACGAAAATTTCTGTGTGTGAATGATTTCATTTCAATATGAATAATATTCATGGTGAAAAGTATGGATGGATACACAGTAGGTTGTTGAACAGAACTGTTGTGTTAGTGTGTGAGGAAGACAGCATAGCAGAAAGTGAAGAAGAGAAGTAAAGAAATAAGCAAGAAATAAAAGAAACCAAAGGAGATGAATTACCTAAAGGCCTTAAGATGTCAAAATACTTTTACAACAGTCCAAGCTTGAAGTGCAAATTAAGACATCAGTAATGAAAATGGATAGACAGTGACTGGGAATGTCTGTGGCAACCAGGTGTTCTCAAGTCATGTTACTAAGTCTTTGAGGAAATTCAGCTTCCCAGGTAGAGCTAGTGGTAAAGAATTTGCCTGCTAATGTAGGAGACACAAAAGATGTGGGTTAGATCCCTCGGTCAGGAAGATCCCCTGGAAGAGGGCATGGGAACCCACTCCAGTATTCTTGCCTGGAGAATCCCATGGACAGAGGAGGCTGGCAGGCTATTGTCCATGGGGTCACAAAGAGTTGAACACATCTGAACGCACATATAACAGTAACAGTAGATCTATTTTCCTACCTAGATTCTGAATTGAGGAGAAATAAAGCAGAAAGTCAAGGGCTGAAACTTTATTTGATGTTTATTAACAGAAAGAGGGAGGTAAGAGCAAATGACAGTACAAAAGCCAAAGAAAAATAGTTAAAAGAAGACTGTAAGTATGTGTGTGCTGTATGTGTATAATATAAATGTTGGCTCAGACAATAAAGCATCTGCCTGCAGTGCAGGAGACCTAGGTTCAATCCCTGGGTCTGGAAGATCCCCTGGAAAAAGAAATGGCAACCCACTCCAGTACTCTTGCCTGGACTGAGGAGCCTGGTAGGCTCCACAGTCCATGGGATCGCAAAGAGTCGGACACAACTGAGCGATTTTAGTTTCAGTTTCAGATTACAGATAGATTATGTATGAGGGACAGAAAAAAAGAGAGAGATACTACAAAGAAACTAAAGAGAACAAAATAGATTTTTTTAAAGATCCGCTGGAGAAGGAAATGGCAGCCCACTCCAGTACTCTTGCCTGAAAAATCCCATGGATGGAGGACCATGGTAGTCTATAGCCTATGGGCTCACAAAGGATTGGACATGACAGAGTGACTTCACTTTCACTTTCACTTTCTTTGGCAGAAAGCTGGTTATTGGACATCTATCTGAACAGCTGAACATAGTCCTGGTTGAGTGAATGAAGTGCTCATTAGGCATAAGGTGAATGAAAGAAGTTGCTGCAAATTACACCTTTGGAAAATATGACAATAATATGAAATATAATATGGTCCCTTTTTTGGACCATAGAAGGCTGAGAGCCAAAGAATTGATGCTTTCAAACTGAGGAGCTAGAGAAGAGTCCCTTGGACAGCAAGGAGATCAAACCAGTTAATCTTAATGGAAAATGGCCCTGAAGATTCACTGGAAGGGCCTCTGATGCTGAAGCTCCTAACTTTAGCCACCTGATGTGAAGAGGTGACTCATTGGAAAAGACCCTGATTCTGGGAAAGACTGAAAGCAGGAGGAGAAGCAGATGACAGGATGAAATGGTTGGATGGCATCACCAACTCAATGGATATGAGTCTGAGCAAACTCCAGGAAATAGTGAAGGACAGGGAACCCTGGCATGCTGCAGCCCATGGGGTCACAAAGAGTTGGACACAAGTGAGCAACTGAACAACAACAACAACAACAACAAATGCTTACATACATATAGACTGAGAAAAAAAGGAAGAAAGACAAACACACAGATACCTGTACCTGGGAACAGGAGCAATGTCAGCCTGCGAGACAAAGAGAAGACTAGTCAGCTGTAGTCTGGACAAATTAGTCTAAGGTCATAGATTTTCACTGGATGATTTGGTTGGTCTCATAAGAAATCATTCAATGCAGCCCCCTTCTCATAGGTAGACATTATATGATCCACATTAAAAAGATGAATCAGCAGAAACACAGAGAGTTTAATCAACTGACCAAGCTTACATAGCCATAACCATTTGGGTAAGTAATGTCTACCATCATCTTTTGTACCTTTGCAACACCATGATGAACTCAATAAAACTTGACATTTTAACCTAGATATTGTATTTTTTATGCAGTTGTAATTGCATTTGTCATTATTAGTTATATGACCTAACTATATTTACCTGAATCCCTGCAAAATAGTGACTGCTATTCTCAAGAAAAACAAAGATGGATATTTCCCTGAAGCATTTAAAATATAGAGATCCTTTGAATATTAGTCAGGCAAGGGCCTTCTGATGAGATGAAATTCCTGAAATTAGCATTAATTTTAAGGATCCTCCAATAACCTATTGAGTATGAGAGATATGAGTTGATTAGTTGGATCACCTCCTATACTTGGCAGTTCTTTCACAAATCTAAAAGATACTAATGGTCATAATAGAAAATAGTATCATTTGGGGCTTTAGGTTGCTGGCTTTCCTTACTTCATTTCTGTCTGTAACTTACCTGCTCATATTTTCACAGTAGTATTAATTAATGCTCTGGCAAATTACAATAGGATTCCCATGGAATTACAGTTTATACTCACATGAATACTGAAACAATTTAGTATGATTCATATGCTAACAATGAGTACCATAGGAACTAATAGAGATCGTGTCACTTACTGTAGCATGTTGCCAAACAATTATTATGTGCAGTTGATGAACATTTGAATAAATGCCATTGTACTCTGACTCAATTAAAACAGCAGCACTAATAATTAATACCACTGTTATTCATATCAAGTTATGGCTGTGGGCATTGTGTGTTCTAGGAAATGGCTGCAGGAATAAATGTTCATTTCAATTTCATTTATATCTTGCTCTGAAGTATTAAAATGTAATTTGCCTGAAATACATGCATTATTTTCAACATAAGAAAGCAGCTTTCTCAACTGCTGTATGATTGAGAAAATAAATGATTTTTTTTTTCAAAAGAAAAACTCAAAATGCCTAGATGAAGAGAAATGTCTCATTTTTCAAAGTTTGTTTGGTCAAGAAAACATTGAGCATTTGTTTACTGGGAGATAAATGCAACTTGTAGCCAGTTAGAATGGGTAGTTAATATACAAAAGAAACAAATGATTGGATAAAATAGATCTGTCCATAGTCTAAAGTAAAAATTTTATTAAATTACTTAGGTTTAAAAAATCTAAGTTTCTAGATGTTGTTATCTGGAGGATGTAAACATTAAGCTGCTTCTGTCATTATATATTAATAAACCAAATTATCTTGTTAATGGGAGCCCCTGACTAAGGGTATGTGGCACAAAACAGGCCTGTCTTGATGGTAGGGCAGAAAGAAACAGTATATTCATATTAACAGATTTGCAGACACTCTACAATCCAGATGTATTTAGTTTTTCTAGTCTTAGCACCAAAAGTATGCCAATTCTGATGCAATTTGAAAACTTCAAAGATAGCCAAACAACCGAGTCTGCTGTATATATAGTGTCTGTCGGTGAGAAATTTAAATATATTGCACCAATACACTACCTTCCAACTCAGAAGGACAGCAACTAGTTGCTCTCTTGGAAACATCTCAACTTCCTTGCAATATCTTATCTATATCAGAGTCCTCTGAGTTTTCCTGTGCACTAGTATATAACATATACTGGTTATATATGCAGCAGCAGCAGCAGTGAATAACATGCAACAGTGTAAAACAAGTTTAGTAACACAGCTGCTGCTGCTAAATCACTTCAGTCAATTCCAACTCCGTGCAACCCCATAGACGGCAGCCCACCAGGCTTTCCCATCCCTGGGATTCTCCATGCAAGAACACTGGAGTGGATTGCCATTTCCTTCTCCAATGCACGAAAGTGAAAAGTGAAAGTGAAGTCGCTCAGTCGTGTCCAACTCTTAATGACCTCATGAACTGCAGCCTACCAGGCTCCTCCGTCCATGGGATTCTCCAGGCAAGAGTCCTGGAGTGGGGTGCCATTGCCTAAGTACCACTAATTATATATTAGAAAATGCTAATATATCCATTACTCTATGACTAATGCCAAAAATGAATTCACTGAAAATTTAGCCTATGAAAGGAATTTTTAAAAGAGATGTACCATGAAATATTCCTCTCAATTTCTGGGGAAGCGTTTCTGGAGAAATAAAGAGGCAGCTAACTTAATTCCTTGTAAATGTGCTGATAATTGACCTCTTAGTTTATTGACCAATGAGAGTCCTGATGCATGGACTGCTTTGTGTAACATGACCCTAGTTTGTGATTGCTTATAATAAACAAATCTATACTCTATGGATTTATGAGGCATCACTCTCTGGAGAATGTCATGTAAATTATACAAATCTCTGGGGTGTGTCTAGTCAAGGTTATGGCTTTTCCTGTGGTCATGTATGGATGTGAGAGTTGGACTGTGAAGAAGGCTGAGGGCTGAAGAATTGATGCTTTTGAACTGTGGTATTGAAGAAGACTCTTGAGAGTCCCTTGGACTGCAGGGAGATCCAACGAGTCCATTCTGAAGGAGATCAACCCTGGGATTTCTTTGGAAGGAATGATGCTAAAGCTGAAACTTCAGTACTTTGGCCACCTCATGCGAAGAGTTGAGTCATTGAAAAAGACTCTGATGCTGGGAGGGATTAGGGGCAGGAGGAGAAGGGGACTACCGAGAATGAGATGGCTGGATGGCATCACGGACTCGATGGATGTGAGTCTGAGTGAACTCCGAGAGATGGTGATGAACAGGGAGGCCTGGTGTGCTGCAATTCATGGGGTTGCAAAGAGTCGGACATGACTGAGCAACTGAACTGAACTGAACTGGGGTATGAAATGAAGATACTTCATAGTTCAACTTCATTCTAAAATAATTTCCTTTGAACTAAACTGGAAACCTCTTTAGCAACCCCATCTATATCCAATCAGAAAGAATGATACCCTAACAGGAAAGAAGTTGAGACAAACAGGATACTCCACACATCCTCCTGCTTTATCTGTATTTCATGATGGCATGGATCCTTAGTGAAATGTAATGCTGTGCAAGATATGTGGCTTATGTGAAGACTAACTTCTTTGTTACCCGCCTACATCTAAATGTCACCAAAGGTCAAAGATTGGGTAATGGGCCAGGATAGCATTAACATGTTTTTCAAACCACCCACAGAAGTATCATGGAAGTCTTCCCAGCACAAGACAAGAGTTCAAATTCTCTTAAGACTTCTTTTTTCTCAATGTCTAGTATCAATATCACTAATCACTGCTAGTTAGTTATAAATTTCCTAAGATTTTAAAAACTTCTCTTCTGTATTTTCTTCTCAAGGATATATATATATTATTATTTTTTCCTTCTGAAGAAAGTTTGACAATGTTTACTAATACGCCAAAGTGTATCAAATACCAAAGAGTTTAATAGAGTCTATTTTTTCTTAACTTTAAAATATATTGTATCTGTGTCTTTCTCTGTATCCCATCAAAGAATGATTTCCAGTCCTTACTTTTTCTTCACAAAGAATGAATTATTCTCCACTCAAAAGTCCATGTATAAGTTTATGCTCCATTCAAAAAAGTATCTTTAGTATCTTTTCTTTTAATGGATTCTCTTCAGTAATAGAACTGTATAAAAATATAATTAGTGCTTGGAGTTTTACTCAGATGCTTCTGTTCTACCAATCATTCTAAATTCTTGCCTCCTAGATTCCTGCAGGAAGCTCTCAACCAAGTGATCAGTCTCAAGTCACATTCTATATCCAAAAGAAACTCTGTAATGTGCAAAATTTTCACAAGTGATTGGGATAAGCATACTGCTGTATACACATAAACATATACACACTCACTGGGAATATTTGTTCTGAGATAATTCGTCTACACTTTGTAGTATTTGTGATTCACTTTTATGGCCAAGAAACCTAAAATAAGAAAAACTATAATCCATAAAGAGGTCTCATTATTACTTTGCTTTCATCAGTAGAGCTGATTGACCCAAAATGAGAAAAGGAACTATTGGAATACAAAAAAATGATAAAAATATATAAATCTATTTCTAGTCATATTTAATTTCATACATAGAGGTCCTGAATATATTACATTTATTAATGGTGTCTTGCACTAGATATACAATAAATTGTAACTCTCAAAATCAAGAAAATATACTTGACTCCTCCATTTATTACTTAACAATATATTTGGTACACATTATCTTGGGGGGGAGGGGTCTTTAGTTATTCAGTATGAAGGCTCCTTTTCTCAGCCAAAGGTTGGAGTAATAGTATTTATTTGAAATGTAAATGAAGACTTCCACTAAGGAATGTAGGTTTCATTTTACATTTGTCTCTAATCAGAATGTCCTATGAATAATGTAGTTTGGCACCCATGTCCTCATTAAGTAAGTTTCCTATTATTGTATTTTCTTATTATAATCTCCTTGTTTAACTTCCTTTACTATTTCTGCTAATGATCATTCATCTGCTTAGGTCTTCAGTATTAGTCTGAATTCACACACAGACACACACATACACATCTAGCCTCCTGTAGATGAAAATCAAATTATATTGATGACCAGATGTCCTTTAAATAAAGGGCTGTTATCCATTGTATGTCCAAGAAATGGCATGGAGTTGAATTTTTTCAGACTAGACTAAAAAAGAAAATGAGTTTCAAACTCATCTCTATTATATCCATCTACAAGGCAATTTCACATTATACTTGATTGACAGCAATGGCCAAGAAAGGGAAAGAATGGCAAAAGAAATGGAACTAACCAAAATATTTTATTGCTGTCGTTTTCTTATTTTTTTCATTTACTTTCAGTTAAACATAATATTATACAATAATTTGCAAAGGACTTTGAGAGATCCATAGTTTAAATATATGAAAATTCAACAGAGTTCCTTTTCATAGCCAGGATACAGATTTCAACTGTATAACTTTAGTAAAAAGTGCAGATCTTCAGACTTTTTAAAAGAAAATTTCACATTTTATATTTTTGAAACCTTGACAAAATTAAAGAAAAGGTAGACATTTGAAGGAGTGATGATAAGAAAATGTTAAAACCAAGCTACAAAAAGATTTTTCATTTCTATACACATCCCTTCCTCCCAAAGTTCTTACAACTTGCTTTATGTTTTAACTATATTCAAAGTTCTAGGAAAGAATTTATTAATTAGGGAGCATTTTCTTCTATACTTATTTCAACTGTGCCTCCATGGAAAGAAAGATACTCATCATGTTCTATATAAAAATAAATAAAATATAGTTAATATGGACATATTAAAGGCATGGGAAAGGCAAAATATATACAACAAACTGTAAACAGGGGTTACTTCTGGGGAGGGGATTGAAAAAAAATGAAAGAGGACTTCTATAATTTAGTGTGAATATTTCTGTATTAATTAAGTTTTTTCGTGACTTTGTATTCACAATTACAAAAGCAGTACATTATTTCCCTCAAGTTCACATATGCTTAAAAGTTCTTGGATAGCTTTTTATCTAAATTAGTAGAGATTTCTAAAATTCCCTAACAGATACAGTCTTCTACAGAAAACATATTAAATATTTTATATGCTCTTGAAACATTTCCATTTTTTTGACATTGTTTTATTATCATTGTTCAGAGTTAAGGTTCTTTTTCAAGCATTGCACTAATACTGCATTAATAGGAAGATTATTGTATCTCTGTGGATTTCTGTTTTATACAAAGAAAATGATATATGTTGGTGGGGTAAATTTTCAAAGAAACAAAGTTGAGGAGATAGGTTTTCCATAGTACTTGCTGGGATTAATATAAACTTTAAATCACCTGCCAACATTAAGCAGGATTAGGTATGGGTAATGTAAGTACTATCCCATGATTAAAATATGGAGAGCCCTGTATTTCCAGATTTTACATTTCTAAAGCCGTTGCTATGGAAAATCACCAGGGGCATACCCAGTATTTGCCTTGCTGTTATCCTTTTCATCAGAGATTTAAGATTCAATACCATTGTAGAAACCTATTATTAATATCCTGACTGTTTTCTTTATGAAAAATATTGGAGAATATTCATTAAAAGTCATGTCAAAAGCATGCACTGAACACCTACCTTATTCAAAGATCAAGCTTAGGGATCTAAGGAGATAAAAAGGTGTTCCTTCATTAATAAAAGTACTCATCACTTACTGAATCCATGTGCTCAGAAAGATACTAAGCTCTTTCAGTGAATTGTTTAATCTTTATAATGCCACTCTAAAGTAAGATGCTGTGTTCATAGATGAAGGAGGAAATTTGGGCTTGGTGACACTGAATAACTTGCTCACATAAAGTGGAAGAGTTGTGATTTACAATTAGATCTTTCTGTCTTCAAAACCCATTTTTAGTGTATATGCAACACATAGCATATCTTTTCATGGATCCATTCATTTGAATGTAGGAAATAGCATTTTAGGACTATTTCCTCACGTTTTTAAACCACAGAGCATTGCCCCCTTTGCCCAATATGTAGACAAAATAGAAATAATATAAAATAGAATATATAAATGGTTGTATTTATGATGCAAGCATTTTTAAGGGCACAGAGAGGAAATATTTTTAGAAAATAAAAGTATTTGTTACAGTGAGTTAATACTAAAATAATTTTTTGAAGTAAAAATTAGTACCTGAAGAGGTAGGAAAGAAAAGAAGAATTTACAGGAAAAAAAATGCAACTAACAAATGAGGGCAGAAAATAGATGCATGCATGCTCAATTGTGTCTGACTCTTTTGGACTGTAGCTTACCAGTCTCCTCTGTCCACAGGATTTTTCAGGCAAGAACATTGGAGTGGGTTGTCGTTTCCTTCTCCAGAGGATATTCCTGACCCAGAGATCAAACCTGTGTCTCTTGCATCTCCCACATTCCAGGCAGCTTTTTTACCTGCTAATCCATCTGGGAAGCCCAGGAAATAGATGAGGGCAATCTAAAGAGGACAACTTTCTAAGTGGTAGAGGGTAATATCTTGAAATTGTCTGTATGTGTTATTAAAATTTTGTCTAGACTGTAGGAAAAAGTTAATTATTAATGAAGCAAGAAATTGATTTTCCCAGAAATAGATTTTGTCTTAGTCCATGTAAGATGCTAAAACAAAATACCACAAGCTAGGTAACTGGTAAACAGAGATTTCTTTCTCACAGTTCTGGAGGCTGAGAAGTCCAAAATCACTCCAACAGCAGGTTCAATGTGGTGGCTCCTGAGGGTCTACTTTCTGATTTGTATACAATGTCTTCTCTTCGTGTCCTCTCAGGCAAAAGGAGGTGAAAGATATCTCCACAACTTTTTATTACAAAAGCACTAATACTATTCATGAGGGTTCCACCTACATAACCCAATTACTTCCCAAAGGCTCCACCTCTTAATATATCACATTATGGATTAGTATTGCCATCCATGAATTTTGATGATATACAAGCATTCAGACCATAGCAGAACTCAAGACAAAGATGACATGCAGAAGGGTGTACTTAGCAATGTGTTCCTGCTTGCTAAGTCGCTTCAGTTGTGTCTGACTCTGCAACCCTCTGAACTGTAACCTGCCAGTCTCCTGTGTCTATGGGATTCTCCAGGCAAGATTACTGGAGTAGGTTGTCATGCCCTACTCCAAGGAATCTTCCTGACCAGGGAATCAAATCTACATCTCTTATGTCTACCTGCATTTGGCAGGCAGCTTCTTTACCACTAGTGCAACTTAGGAAGCTCTTAGCAAACAGACCATGAAAGCATTGAGGATAGGAGGATAGGGCAGAGTGAGAAACTGAATTGGGATACAGTTACAAGTGATATCGCAGCCAGTACTACATATTGCAGTGAGGTTGTGATAGCCCTTTAAAGTTGTCTAGATTGACACAGGACTTGAACCCTATTACTGACTAGTCATTTGATGTGAACTGCCCCTGAGGAAGAGGACTAACCTTGGCGAGGCAGTTTTTTAGGCTGAGAGTAATTCCAGGAGAAGAGCCCAACTGTGAGTTGTCAGCAGTCAGCACTCCCAGCTGTTGGAAGAATGGGTGTCTCAGTCTTCTGGAAGGAGGATCTCAGTGGTGTACCACTGTATTCACTACAGCCCAATCCATGGGTCACTTGGAAGCATGCACTTTTGTCTGTTTGCCCCATCTGGGAAAATCCCACCAGTATTGTGGTCAGCCTTTTCTAGGGAAAAATTATAAAATTAAGTCTGGGGAATTCCCTGGCAGTTCAAAGGACTTCCCTGTTGGCTCAGATGGTAAAGTATCTGCCCACAATGTGGAAGACCTGTGTTTGATTGCTGGGTCAGGAAGATCCCTTGGAGAAGGGAATGACAAATCACTCTAGTATTCTTGCCTGGAGAATTCCATGGACAGAGGAATCCATGGGCTATAGTCCATGGGGTCACAAAAAGTCGGATACAACTGAGTAACTGACACCACCATCACCTGGCAGTCCAGTGGTTAGGACTCCACACTCTTACTGCCAAGGGCCTGGGTCCACTCCTTGGTTGAGGAACTAAGATACCACAAGCTGCACAGTGTGGCCCAGAGAAAAAAGGAAAAACTGACAAAATATAATAAAATGAAGTGTAATATAGAAAAGCAAGCCCATGATCATCAAGCTCTTTTCAAGCTAAAGATGCTGAACTTGTCGTCTATTTATCATTAAATTAAGCAGAGGATTGCAAACTTATGTATCAGTAGATCATGCATGTGTGTGTGCTCAGTTGTGCCCAACTCTTTGCAACTCTATGGACTGTAGCCCACTAGGCTCCTCTGTTCACATGATTTTCCAGGCAAGAAGACTGGAGTAGGTTGTCATTTCCTCCTCCAAGGGATCTTCCCAATCCAGAAATCAAACCTGCATCTCTTGCATTGGCAGGCAAAGTCTTCCTACTGTGCCACTGGGGAAGCCCATCAGTAGATTACCTGAGTACTAAGCTTGTTCTTCCTTGACACATCCAAGATACTCATGAAGCCATATACATCCTTATATCAAGTCACTTTTCTTTCCATGCAGCATGGAAGGTGAGAGCCACACAGTATGAATTGCCCATTAGAAGGATATTCCCACACAAGTGTCTTTCACTCTTGAGTTAAGCTGAAATGCAGCAGTAGTCCATTTTCAGTTTCAACCACAAAATCAAGTCAGTGCACACAGGTACTAAGATTGATTTGTTTCCTTTTTTGTCTGCTGGTCCTAGGGTCACAGTCCTATGATGGCATAGCGATATTGTGAGGGAGAAGCACCAGTGTATTGATAACGGTGGATCACATGGCAGGGCATCAGGTTACCCACTCATACAGCTTACTTGTGCTCATTGGCTCTGCTCCTGTCTATCCAAGAGGCACCACTTCTATCACGTGATGAATTTCTGCTAGGCCTGTGTAAGGTGATGACTTTGTTATTGTGACAAAACTCAGCTTAAGGTGGGCGGCTCTGGCCACATGATCATGGTTATATTAGGCATGTCTCGTAGGTTTAATAGTACTATTTTTCAGATGGAATAAAAAGCTTTGAAGCAGGTAGCATGGCTTTATGCCAAATTTCTCGGGTCTATGATACATGTTATAATTTTCTCACAGGGGCTTGCCCTAAACTCCATGTGGCATTTTTTTTTCTAATGCAAACATCTAATTCCATAGATTCTGTTGAGATAATATGCCAAAGCAGCAGCGCTGCTTTCAACACAGCCTACACCTGCTAAGAGTTCTTTTCAGCACTGGGCCCCACCCCCAGCTAGCAGCCTTCATCGTTATTCAATAGAGAACCAGGGCTCTATTCCTACTTTTGGAATATATTGGCTTCAGTAACTGAAGAAGCCTTATAGATATTGAACTTCTTTGGTAGTGGAAGATGTGAGTCACAATGGGCTATGAAAGACACAATCATTTATCTTTTTTTTTTTTTTAAGTCTTGTCATGCATCAGATCATTGAATTTATAACAAAACTACATTGATGTGGCAAGACCCCGAATCCTCATACAGTTTTTCTTCCACTGTCTAGAACATATGTGCTTTAGCAAGGTCTCAAATGTGGTTCCCATATCTTGTCATCTAGTTAGATTAACATAATAGCTTTGATATAGCAGACCAAAGTGATATTCTGCAGAATATCCAGATGGCCAAAATCTTTTCAAACTATATTATATCAGAAGGGGAGAAGGTTAATCTAGCTTTGGGACAAAGCCATAAAACTATTATGTGACCCATCACATATGAATGGGAGCTACTTCTTGTTCTCAAGTCTGATAGGCATAGAAAAGAAGCTTCTTTCAGCTCAGTAGCCACATGCCATGTACTTAAAATCATGCTAAATTTTTTTAGCAAAAATAGTTCATTAACACAACACATGAAAATGAAGCTTCTTTTTGATTGAATTTGTGGTAACCAGCTAACATCTTCTAGGATTCATATAGTTTTGCCTTCCCTACTATAATGATTCCTTTCCATAGGCTAAGAGACTAATGTGGAGGTTCTTTAAACTACCGAGTATATTATTTATACTGAAAATGAAAGCTGGTGTCTGGAACCCACTGTACACATTGTGAGTCACCCTTGGGCCTGGACTCCATTTATCACTTGATTCATGTATACATTTCTGTAATATGAATATCATGGTAACACTTTGGATCCCTGTGTACTAATATAACCTTCTCCAGCATACAGCTCATTAAGTAAATGGCCTTTGAATGAGTTTCAGGGGAATCTTTACTGTATTTACTTGTGATATTGCACATTCTTTCCTTCTTATGATCCTGTTTCTCCTCTAGTTCTGGATTGGAAAGAAATTTGGGTTTCGAAACAGGGCAAGAATTCATGTGTTTTTGTTAATGTCATTTATATCCTTGATTTCTTTTGATTGACTGTATTTTGCAATACCCTAAATGGTTTTCCATCTATTTTGTCCTTTTAGATTTACATTCTAATCATCAGTTCCATAAAAAAGAATTAGGGGATAACCTGTTTGCCCAACCATGTTGGGCAAACCATGTCCCAAACCTCAGAAACATCACCTTTACAATCTAGATGGAGCAGTAGATGACACAAAAAGAGGGAAAAAAATACTCACATTATCCTTACCAAGACTTGACTCAGTGCCCCATCAATTATTTTAGGAAATAAAGATTAGAAACCAACATAAATTTTTCAGTGTAGTTATGTTTTTATGTCTCCAGTGTATAATAACACAAATAAATTATTATAACATATATAACATACTCTATATATTCAGTTTTCTCAAATGATGCTTTATGTTGCGACCATTAAAATATAAATTTTTTTTAATGGCTGAATGATATTCCATTGTGTATATGTACCACAGCTTTCTTATCCATTCTTCTGCTGATGGACATCTAGGTTGCTTCCATGTCCTGGCTATTATAAACAGTGCTGTGATAAACATTGGAGTACACGTATCTCTTTCAATTCTGGTTTCCTTGGTGTATATGCCCAGCAGTGGGATTGCTGGGTCATAAGGCAGTTCTATTTCCAGTTTTTTAAGGAGCCTATTATACAGAGTGAAGTAAACCAGAAAGAAAAACACCAATACAGTATACTAACACATATATATGGAATTTAGAATGAAACAGGGCAAGAATTCATGTGTTTTTGTTAATGTCATTTATATCCTTGATTTCTTTTGATTGACTGTATTTTGCAATACCCTAAATGGTTTTCCATCTATTTTGTCCTTTTAGATTATACATTCTAATCATCAGTTCCATAAAAAAGAATTAGGGGATAACCTGTTTGCCCAACCATGTTGGGCAAACCATGTCCCAAACCTCAGAAACATCACCTTTACAATCTAGATGGAGCAGTAGATGACACAAAAAGAGGGAAAAAAATACTCACATTATCCTTACCAAGACTTGACTCAGTGCCCCATCAATTATTTTAGGAAATAAAGATTAGAAACCAACATAAATTTTTCAGTGTAGTTATGTTTTTATGTCTCCAGTGTATAATAACACAAATAAATTATTATAACATATATAACATACTCTATATATTCAGTTTTCTCAAATGATGCTTTATGTTGCGACCATTAAAATATAAATTTTTTTTAATGGCTGAATGATATTCCATTGTGTATATGTACCACAGCTTTCTTATCCATTCTTCTGCTGATGGACATCTAGGTTGCTTCCATGTCCTGGCTATTATAAACAGTGCTGTGATAAACATTGGAGTACACGTATCTCTTTCAATTCTGGTTTCCTTGGTGTATATGCCCAGCAGTGGGATTGCTGGGTCATAAGGCAGTTCTATTTCCAGTTTTTTAAGGAGCCTATTATACAGAGTGAAGTAAACCAGAAAGAAAAACACCAATACAGTATACTAACACATATATATGGAATTTAGAAAGATGGCAATGATAACCCTGTATGAGAGACAGCAAAAGAGACACAGATGTACAGAACAGTCTTTTGGTCTCTGTGGGAGAGGGCAAGGGTGGGATGATTTGAGAGAATGGCATTGAAACATGTATAATATCATATATGAAATGAATCGCCAGTCCAGGTTTGATGCATGATACTGGATGCTTGGGGCTGGTGCACTGAGATTACCCAGAGGGATGGTACAGGGAGAGAGGTGAGAGAGGGGGTTCAGGATGGGGAACACATGTGTACCTGTGGCAGATTCATGTTGATGTATGGCAAAACCAATACAATATTGTAAAGTAATTAACCTCCAATTAAAAAAATAAATTTATATTTTTAAAAAATACAAAATTTTATATCATAATTCCTATAGAATTATTGGGTCATCACCCAACTGATCATTATAGTAGTAAAATTTAGCGGTGCAGTGAGGGCAAGAAAGGTAAAAACACACTCTGAAAGAGTGGTATCTATATTAAGGTACATAGTCAAATGTTCATAGATATTGCACAGGTTGTTGTTGTTTAGTTGCTAAATCCTGCCTGAGTCTTTTGTGACCCCATGGATTGTAACCCACCCTGCTCCTCTCTCTATGGGATTTCCCAGGAAAGAATATTTGAGTGAGTTGCCAGTTCCTTCTCCAGGGGATCTTCCCGACCAAGGGATTGAACCTGCGTTTCCTGAGTTGCAGGTGGATTCTTTACCACTGATCCAGCTTGGAAGTCCATTGCACAGGTTGCCTAAGAACAATTTTTTTTTAAGTATGGTATAAGGCCATAAGGGAAATATGATTCATATTTTGTGTGTGTGTCTGGCCTTTTCACAATTGCTAACTCTTCTCCCTTCTTAAGGATCTATTGCTGTCTTCTATCTTCCTTTTCAAAACTGAAAAACATCTGTTACTGATTTTACACTACTTACCTCTAAGTAGTATTTGCATTTTAAACTTGTGTCTGAAATGGTAGAAAGAAAGTCCTTGTGTCTTGCTTTAGGAATTTCATGCTTCAGCAAAGTATGTATGGTATGACTAGACTGGAATAATTAATACAATGCTGCTAAAATCTCATGGAGATTCAGACATTAAACTTACCTTAGAAGTTGTAGAGTATCCACAATTCAGATGAGCTCAGAAGGAATAGTGTTTGGGTGCACCCTTTATAGGCAAAATAGAATCATAAAATGTTGTTATTAATGCTGCTACTGTTGTCTCTTCTGCTTTTCCTGTTTCCTTTGCCTCCTTGATGCTTTAACCTCAAAGCCTGGAGAATGTCTAAGCTAAGCACAATCTGCCTCTTATTCATTCAGTTCAGTTCAGTTCAGTTCAGTTGCTCAGTCGTATCCGATTCTTTGCAACCCCATGAATCGCGTTGCTACTGTTGTCTCTTCTGCTTTTCCTGTTTCCTTTGCCTCCTTGATGCTTTAACCTCAAAGCCTGGAGAATGTCTAAGCTAAGCACAATCTGCCTCTTATTCAGTTCAGTTCAGTTCAGTTCAGTTCAGTTGCTCAGTCGTATCCGATTCTTTGCAACCCCATGAATCGCGGCATGCCAAGCCTCCCTGTCCATCACCATCTCCCGGAGTTTACTCAGACTCACGTCCATGAGTCCGTGATGCCATCCAGCCATCTCATCCTCTGTCGTTCCCTTCTCCTCCTGCCTCCAATCCTTCCCAGCATCAGTCTTTTCCAATGAGTCAACTGTTCGCATGAGGTAGCCAAAGTACTGCCTCCTATAAGGTCATGCTAACGTATGTTCCTTTGTGTGCTTATCGCTCCTTCCATTTAAACTTCTGTGGTCTAAGATCTACTTCTTTAAAGCAGAGTAACCTAGTGAAATTTTAATTGCTTTAGCAGAGACTTGAATTTGCACCCTGATAAAGTAATGTGAGGGAGAAGGCAATGGCAACCTACTCCAGTACTCTTGCCTGGAAAATCCCATGGACGGAGAAGCCTGGTAGGCTGCAGTCCATGGGGTCCCTAAGAGTCAGACACCACTGAGCGACTTCACTTTCACTTTTCACTTTCATGCATTGGAGAAGGAAATGGCAGCCCACTCCAGTGTTCTTGCCTGAAGAATCCAGGGATAGAGGAGCCTGGTGGGCTGCTGTCTATGGGGTCGCACAGAGTCGGACATGACTGAAGCAACTTAGCAGCAGCAGCAGCAGAGCAATGTAAATAATATGCAGGTTACTTGAGCAGCAACTTGTTTTTAAAGTTTGATATACTAGTTTATGAAATAATACCTTGAAAATGGCTGCATAGATTACAAATAAAAAAAAATAAAGACTGTGGCACTTAGTAAGTTTCCATAAATTGTAGCTATTTAGATTTACTTCAAGTTCTGAATTTTACAACAAAATAGTCACTTTAAATCTTCTGTTTTTCATGAACTTACTTTGAACTAATAATCAATGTGACACATTTTAAGGTTAATTGCCCCATATAGATTAAATTTTTCTTACCAATTTAAATGCAGTGAAACCAATATGCATGGTCCCAAATCTACTGATGTTATCTATTGATTCCTGCTAACTATAGGGATTGATTGATCTCCGAGTTTAAGGCCAAGTTAAGTATATATGAACTAGCTGAATGGCTTGACCTGTTTAGCTAATAGGAAGTGAATACAGGGAAACAGGCAGACTGAAAGGTAAGGGAGGCATAGGCAAGGTTTCTGAAACCTATAAATTACTATAAGGACATTATATTCTAAGTGATGCTCAGTTAGCTATTAAAATGTTTAATGAATGATATCAAGAAATAAAATAAGTAGTTGGAAAAAGATGAACATAAAGCAATGATGAGCATAAAGGAACATAAGGAACATGTAGAGAGGAAACTTTTATTTAATTAGGAATTTATAAGTAGGTTGGGGGGATGACTTGAAGAGTGAAAACTTTTAAGTAAGATCCATAGCAGGAGCAGTTTCACATTCTGGGGGGGAAAAAAAAGATAAAAAGTCCTAAAAAATCCACAGATAGAAAAGAAAAAAAAGTCACTTAAAAACATCTAAACTATTAGCCTATGGAATAAAATTTAGTTTCACTCTATCTAACATGTTAATCAAAATGAGGCAAAACAGAGACATTTTCAAAGATGCAAGGATACATAAAAACACAAATTGTTATAAAACATCTTAAGGATGTATCTGGCTAAAAGATGACATTCAGCAGGAAATATAAAGACATTAGATTCAGAAATCAGTAGAAAAAAACTAAAAATCTGAGAAGATATTCCTGAATGACAACTCCATGGTAGGTTTAGAGAGAAAATAGTCTAGACTTGGACAAGAGAAATAAGGACTCCAGAATGTAAAAGAAAATATCCAGAGAAGGGATTATCAGTGAATGGAAGATGCCACAGAATATGAAACAATGAAATTAATGGAAATACTTCAGGATAAACACATATAATAGATTAAATTTTAAAAGCAATTCTATTTCCCAGGAAAACAATAAAAAGCAAACAAAGATGATGATGATGATGACAGCAACTCTAAAAAGCATTACCAAAGTCATGGCTCAGATGTGAGATATATGTCACATACATAGTCAGACCAGTATCTGGGGACAATATTTTCACCTTTAAAATTACTCACTCCTAGTTGATCCCTGGCTTTTCCCTACCTTATGTAATCTGCCCTCAGTTCATTCAGGAAAACAGATGAATACAGTTGAAACTGTAGGATTTGTTGCACTGGATTGTGTTTCAAATTACACCTTTATTTTAGAAAATCATTCTGAAAAATCATTTTCAAAGCAGAAGAACATTTTCATAAATTTCTGGTTAGCTTCTTTAGAAAACAGACTGACAGCTAATCAGATGTTAAACCTGCATTTCACATCTAGCTTTATTTAAAGAAAAATGAAAATATATGCCCATGTAAAAATGTGCACAATAAAGTATATGTTGGCATTATCCATCAAAAATTAGAAAGAGCTCAAATGTTCATCAACTTCTGAATGAAAAAGTAAAATGTGATTTATTTATATCCTGGAATAGTATTCTGCAATAAAAAGGAATAGAGTATTGATTCAGTTCAGTTCAGTCACTCAGTTGTGTCTGATTCTTTGAGACCCATGGACCGCAGCATGCCAGGGTTCCCTGTCTATCACCAACTGCCAGAGTTTACTCAAACGTATGTCCATCGAGTCGGTGATGTCATCCACCTATCTCATCCTCTGTTGTCCCCTTCTCCTCCTGCCTTCAATCTTTCCCAGCATCAGGGTCTTTTCCAATGAGTCAGTTCTTCACATCAGGTAGCCAAAGTACTAGAGTTTCTGCTTCAGCATCAGTCATTCCAGTGAATCTTTAGGATCAACTTTCTTTAGGATTGACTGATTTGATCTCCCTGCAGTCCAAGGGACTGACTCTCAAGAGTCTTCTCCAACACCACAGTTCAAAAACATCAGTTCTTTGGCACTCAGCTTTCTTTATAGTCCAACTCTCACACCCATACATGACTACTGGAGAAACCATAGCTAATGGTTGTCTAAAGGGTTTATGGAACGTGGGAAAGGAGAGTGACTGCTAACAAGAATGGAGTTGCTTTTTGTGCTAATAAAAATATTCAAAAATTGACTGTGTGGTGATAATATAACTCTGTAAATATAATGAATCATTAAACTATAGTATTTAAATGGATATAGTATATGGGATGTGAAAAATATTTCAATAAAGCTGTTAAAAATTCAAAGTTGTCTCTACTTGTCAAATGCAAAGTTTCAAGTTCTACATACAGATTATAACTTTAAGCATGGGTGTGTGAACATACATCTCATTAGGACCTAAGGATGAGAAAGGATCCAGATGGCAGAGTAGGAGGACCTGGAGCTCAGCTCCCCCCAAAACATGTCAAAAATAGTCTACATGTGGAACAATTCTTAAACAAAACCAACCAGAAACTGGTAGAAGTTCTTCTATACAACCAAAGCTGAGACAAAGATCTTCATATAACTGGGTGGGAGTGTGAAAGTTGCTCAGTCATGTCTAACTCTTCGCAATACCATGGACTATAGCCTACCAGGCTCCTCTGTCCTTGGGATTATCCTGGCAAAAATACTGGAGTGGGCAGTGATTTCCTTCTCTGGGAGATCTTCCTGACCCAGGCATTGAAACCAGGTCTCCTACTTTGCTGTCACAATCTTTACCAGTTGAACCACCAAGAAAACCCTGGGTGGGTCTGGGGAGCGGGACACAGGGGACGTCATCAGAAGGAACTGGCACCCCCTGGAAGAATATGTGAAGGAGAAAAGTCCACACAAGCGTATCATCACCTTGGGGAGCCTCCTTGGCTTCTGGGAGGCCCATTGGGATAACAGAGAGGACTAGGGTGTTGAAAACTTTGCTAGAGAAGAGTGTTGTGGATTGTGCTGGATTGCTAGCAATCAGGGAGGAGAGACATCTGTACTGGTGGCTACCACCTCATCACAACCCCCAGTCTAAAATCACATCGGGCAGGAATGCTAGTACACACAGCAGCTAAGTGCTGTATCTTGAGAGAAGGGGCTCTGGGAGAGAACTCCATCTAGCTGTCCTTTGACAGTTAGCTATGGTTTAAGCCAAACTACAGCATTTATTGTGAGCAATCACAGGGTGGGATGGGCCTGGTCAGTATGTATTCTAGGAAGCTAAACCGAAATGCATGTCTTGGACATTCAGCCCCTGGGGAGGAGTACTCTGAGGCTTGTTTCCCAGCAGGAACACTCCGTTTCCCTCAACCCCATATCACAGACTGGAGTCAGATCTGGGGCAACAGGTCCTGAGAAAGGCTGGCTACAGAGGCAGACCAGGTGCCAGGCTCCAACACAGGAACCAAGGTTGCAACACAACCACCTGAACTCCTGTAGCCACAGAACCTCAGCTCCCAGCACCAGCCCATTTGACACCAAAGCCTGCCACTAGGTCTGTGATGAGCACAACAGAGAAAAGGATGTGACCTTTAGCGGCTTCTGGGCAGAAACGCTTGCACAGGTGGTCATAGGTTCATTCTGACCACATGGGTCTCACTTGCTTTAGTGAAGTAAGTCAAAGATAAATACTATGTATCAGTTATGTGTGAAATAAAAAAAAAATGATACAAATGAATCTGTATACAAAACAGATTCACAGACAGAGAAAGCAAATTTATGGTTTCCAAAAGGGTAAGGGATAAATTATCCCTTATGATGGATAAAGGGGAGGGATAAATTAGTAGTATGAGATGAATATTAATAAATATGAACTTCTGTATTTCTATAGATAATAAGGATTTACTGTATAGCATAGGGAGCTATATTTAATATCTTATAATAGCATAGTGGAAGATAATCTGAAGTATATATGCATATAAATATAAAACTGAATAACTTTGCTATACATCTGAAACTAATACAATAGTGCAAAGCAACTATGCTTTAATAAAAAAGCAAAAAAGCAAAAAAAAAAAAAAAAAAAACCCTTGAGGAGAAAGTCAAGATACATCTGAATTGTGTCCTTCTGCTAAGCTATCTCATTAACTCAAACCCCTAGCATCTATAGTAGTTGTTTTTCTATTTGGTTTGATTTTGTTTCTTTGTAGGTTGGTATCACCCAGTATACCATACCAGCAAAAGCAATGGATTTAGGTTCCAAGGAAATTTATATATAAATAAACATTTCCTGCACACTTAGTTTTATATATAAACATATTTGCAGAACAGAAAATCTCTTTGTCATACCATGTGTCTTGATATGAAAGACATTCTATTTCCATATCTAATTTTGCTGCCAAACTATTATTATCATCATTTTACCAAAGTTTTATTTTACATTTTAAATTTCCTATCCTATATTTCAGGTTGATAGAAATATTACACCCAAGGGAATAATTTAAAATTTTTCATTTGCATAGTTTGATTTGATATGGACATAACCAAACTTATCTCAGGGCTTCCCCGATGGCTCAGGGGTAAAGAATCTGCCCGCAATGCAAAAGACACAGGAGATGCAGATTCGATCCCTAGGTTGGGAAGATCCCTGGAGTAGAAAATGGCAACCCACTTTAGTATTCTTACCTGGAAAAGCCCATGGACAGAGGAGCCTATGGCTTACAGTCCATAGGGTCACAAAGAATCAAACATGACTAAGCATGCACAAAAATTTCTCTCAGCCCAGAAAATTCCAATTAAAGGGTAGTTTAAAATATGTTCAGATATATTTCCTTTAAACTTTTCCATCTGCTGAAGAAATTTTTAAAAATTCATATTGTATCTAATTCCCATAGTTTATATTCAAGCTTACATTTATACATATTTGTGTGACTGGAGTCTATGAAAATATATTTATCATATATATTTATACACATATATTTATTCAGATAGGCAAGAACTGTAGATTTTATTTGTTCATTTGTGTTTATGCAAGACCACCATAATTATGTGAATGGATCCTCATTGAAAGATAAGCACCAGGATTCCAAGGGATTTGCACATTTATAAAAGATAAAATTACACATTAGCTAATAAAGCTTGAACCAAATTGGTTCTTTACTATGAAGATTTTTTTCAAATTTATTTGTATATGTTGCTTCTGTTAAAATGTAGGTTTTTATTAAACTGACATCTCCAGAGGCTTATTCAGTAGGCATCCTCCTATTTGTCAACTAGTGATGCCAGTGTTTCCTCCCACCCTTCCACCTCTTGCCTTCTTCCTCTATTGCCTACCCTGGTCTTCTCTCTTACTGCTATTGAGGAAATGCTTTTGTTGTGAAATTTGCTTAAAACGATTAATTAAATAATTAGTTGCACAATCCACAATAAAGAACAACTATGTTTCTAAATGTCTAGTTAAACCTTTTAGACAGTACAACAATACACTCAATGACATCTTTGAAAATCTATTGATGCCTTGATGAAGAATTTCTCCTTTTACTACAAACTTCCAACAGCTATCAAATCCTCTTACCCTAAAACACTAACCAGATGTTTGCAATTTGCCCTCAAGCCGAGACTAGAAGAAACATACTAAACTGTAGCAAAAGGGCATTAAGTTTAAGTATGACAAACAATAGAGTGGTTGATCAAGTCCCTTGGAGCAAGTTCTTTTTAGCATAAGTAACCTGGGAAAATTTCTGCTAGGTCTCTGTTCTAAGGGCTGAGTGCTTCACTGCTGTTTCAACATTTTAACTCCCATTCCTAAATGGCATGAGCTTTTTGAGGGTGTAAAGGACTCTGAATCTAAAGTGGAAAAATAAGGCATGGAAGATCTAGCCTGCAGTTATGTGTGACTGTGTAAGACAAATAAATTACTGGGTCCTACATTAGTTTTAAAGACAAGGAAAAGTTGAGACGTGTGTGTGTGTGTGTGTGTGTGTGTGTGTGTGTGTGCAAGCACTCAGATATGTTTTAGAGAGAATTGGAAAATTGTGGGTGCTGACTGGTATGCAGTGTAAACAAAGGATATTGCCTGGCATTACAGTTCTACGAGGATCAAGTCATTAGCCACTGGAATTACTTACCTACAAATATACTCCAAAAAGAATTCAGGATAAAGTAATCTGTGTTTGTGCTAGATGACACCCTTGATATTTAAAATGCATAAGAAATAAAGAATTTCGATAACCCCAGATTCTTGCATCTTCCCATACATAGAAAAGTACTAAAATCATTAGTCAAATATGTGATCCTCTTTACAAGCAGTAACCTTTCACTGAAGTCTTGATGGCATATATTACAGTATATATACTGATTCCTCACCTACATTTTGGAACAGATTCTCAGGGCTATTTGAGAGCCTGTGTTCCAGACTATAGTCCTCAGTGAGACACTGAATAAACTTGACTCAAAGCTTTTACATTGTGTGTTTGTGTGTGTGTGAGCATGCACGTGTGCACATGTGTGTGTGTTTCTCGTTGATCACAGAAATTTCAATATGCAATTCTAAAATCTCTAACAGAGAAATTGTAGTCTCATACTCTACTTTCCACTCAACTCTGCACAGAAGAAATGCAGATTCAAATATCATTATTAAAATCCCAATGAAAAATATTTCATAAAGACAAAGTACCCAATCCTTTTGCAAGGAAATATAGAAATAGTTTCACAAATGAGGAGCTAAGTTAGATAGTCAGGCAAGCTAACTAGTTAATTTTAGTCACAGGTTCAAGTAATTTCAATGAACTTTAGAAATCAGCATGTTACTGAAGAAAAAACAAGAGTAGCTATGTCCCAGTCCTGGGATACATACATTATTCTTTCACCAAACCTCAGACACTTTATTTAATCTTTTCATAAACATTTTTCTCTTTCTGTTAGGGAAACTTTGAACAAAACTGTTGACGAAAACAGTGACAACCACTTGCATGAGTTGTCTCACAAGAGGAGGTCCCAGTAAATAACATGGTACTGCAGTCAAAAACTAACCAGGAGAATTTGGGTGTGGCCAGATGGAGGCGATGACTACCCTCCCAGAATCCTTCTCAGTGGAATCCATCTTGGCTGAGAGATGCATGCACCACTCTGAAGGTCACCAAGTCAGACCAAATATGGACCAAGCAAGATGATTGGCCAGAGACAATCCAGAAACTAACTTCATTACTATAAAATCTGAGTCTGTGTGCCACATGACAGAGTAGTTTGCCTGGTTCACTTACCCTATTGCTCTCCCTGTGCATCTCTTCCCAATAAAGTCTTGATTTGTCAGTACATATGTCTCCTTGGAAAATTCATTTCTGAGTATTAGACAAGAACCCACTCTCAGGCCATGGAAGGAGTCCCCCAAGAGTCTGCCTTCCTGCAACATTTCAAGGTTCAGAAGTATTACCTCTTTGCTTCCTTGCTTAAAGCTATGTAAATAGTTACTCATTGTAACCCCCTGATTTATTCTTTTGGCAAGAACTATTCTATAATTGTCTATAATCTCTCTATTATTTTTTAAATTTAGTTTTAACTTTTTAGGCTGTCTTCAAAAACTTTAAAGCTTAAAATGTTTGCTAGATTGTTTGAAAGGAAAGAAAGAATCACAAAAATAGCAAATACAAGAAGTCAAAAAATAATCTAGATAGTGGAAACAGACTGAAAAATATTTTTATTTTTAAGTTTAGGACTCTTTCTCAGTTCTGTTGGTTAATTGGTTGACTATTATAAACAACTACATATTAAGAACAAGAAATTATAAGCATCTACATATTACATATCCAGTATAATTTAGCAGGTCAGGAAGCAATACTTAGAAGTGGACATGGAAATATTGGTTCCAAATAGAAAAAGGAATACGTCAAGGCTATATATTGTTACCCTGCTTATTTAACTTAAATTCAGAGTACATCATGAGAAATATTGGGCTGGAGGAAACACAAGCTGGAATCAAGACTGCGGGAGAAATATCAATAACCTGATATGCAGATGACACCACCCTTATGGCAGAAAGCAAAGAACTAAAAAGCCTCTTGATGAAAGTGAAAGAGGAGATTGAAAAAGTTGGCTTAATGCTCAATATTCAGAAAACTATGATCATGGCATCTGGTTCCATCACTTCACAGCAAATAGATGGGGAAAGAGTGGAAACAGTGAGAGATTTTTTTTTTTTGAGCTCCAAAATCACTGCAGATGGTGACTGCAGCCATGAAATTAAAAGACACTTACTCCTTGGAAGAAAAGTTATTACTGACTTAGCACATTAAAAACAGAGACATTATTTTGCCAACAAAGATCCATCTAGTTAAAGCTATTGTTTTTCCAATAGTTAGGTATGGATGCGAGAGTTGGACTATAAAGAAAGTTGAGCACTAAAGAATTGATGCCTTTTAATTGTGATGTTAGCAAAGACTCTTGAGAGTCCCTTGGACTGCCAGGAGATTCATCCAGTTCATCCTAAAGGAAATCAGTCCTGAGTGTTCATTGGAAGGACTGATGCTGAAACTCCAATACTCCTTATGCAAAGAGCTGACTCATTTAAAAAGACCCTGATTCTGGGAAAGAGTGAAGGTGGGAGGAGGGGGCGACAGAGAATGAGATGGTTGGATGGCATCACCAACTCAATGGACATGAGTTTGAGTAAAGTCTAGGATTTGGTGATGGACAGGGAGGCTTGGCATGCCACAGTCCATGGGATTGCAGAGTCAGGCATGACTGAGCAACTGAACTGAATTTCATGGAGTGTAATTTAAGACAGAGAAAAAAATAAATGCATAGGAAATATATTACAAAGTACATTAATGAAAACAGTCTTCTCATAAAAGATTTGTCAACAATATATTAGTTCTCCAGTGAACACATAAAAACTGGCTAGCAAAAATTAAGCATATTTTATTTTTATATGTGTAATAAAATGTGATATTGTGATTCATATCTGTTAAAAAAAAGTAAACCAAGTAAATTTGAACATCTAATTGACTTTATTAAATAATTCACAAATCAGGCAGCATCCTATCTAGTAAACAGAGGAGTTGTACAAAAAATGGAAGATTTTCATAGACAGAAGGACTGAAGGGTAAATTTAGTTTTAACTTTTTAGGCTGTCTTCAAAAACTTTAAAGCTTAAAATGTTTGCTAGATTGTTTGAAAGGAAAGAAAGAATCACAAAAATAGCAAATACAAGAAGTCAAAAAATAATCTAGATAGTGGAAACAGACTGAAAAATATTTTTATTTTTAAGTTTAGGACTCTTTCTCAGTTCTGTTGGTTAATTGGTTGACTATTATAAACAACTACATATTAAGAACAAGAAATTATAAGCATCTACATATTACATATCCAGTATAATTTAGCAGGTCAGGAAGCAATACTTAGAAGTGGACATGGAAATATTGGTTCCAAATAGAAAAAGGAATACGTCAAGGCTATATATTGTTACCCTGCTTATTTAACTTAAATTCAGAGTACATCATGAGAAATATTGGGCTGGAGGAAACACAAGCTGGAATCAAGACTGCGGGAGAAATATCAATAACCTGATATGCAGATGACACCACCCTTATGGCAGAAAGCAAAGAACTAAAAAGCCTCTTGATGAAAGTGAAAGAGGAGATTGAAAAAGTTGGCTTAATGCTCAATATTCAGAAAACTATGATCATGGCATCTGGTTCCATCACTTCACAGCAAATAGATGGGGAAAGAGTGGAAACAGTGAGAGATTTTTTTTTTTTGAGCTCCAAAATCACTGCAGATGGTGACTGCAGCCATGAAATTAAAAGACACTTACTCCTTGGAAGAAAAGTTATTACTGACTTAGCACATTAAAAACAGAGACATTATTTTGCCAACAAAGATCCATCTAGTTAAAGCTATTGTTTTTCCAATAGTTAGGTATGGATGCGAGAGTTGGACTATAAAGAAAGTTGAGCACTAAAGAATTGATGCCTTTTAATTGTGATGTTAGCAAAGACTCTTGAGAGTCCCTTGGACTGCCAGGAGATTCATCCAGTTCATCCTAAAGGAAATCAGTCCTGAGTGTTCATTGGAAGGACTGATGCTGAAACTCCAATACTCCTTATGCAAAGAGCTGACTCATTTAAAAAGACCCTGATTCTGGGAAAGAGTGAAGGTGGGAGGAGGGGGCGACAGAGAATGAGATGGTTGGATGGCATCACCAACTCAATGGACATGAGTTTGAGTAAAGTCTAGGATTTGGTGATGGACAGGGAGGCTTGGCATGCCGCAGTCCATGGGATTGCAGAGTCAGGCATGACTGAGCAACTGAACTGAATTTCATGGAGTGTAATTTAAGACAGAGAAAAAAATAAATGCATAGGAAATATATTGCAAAGTACATTAATGAAAACAGTCTTCTCATAAAAGATTTGTCAACAATATGTTAGTTCTCCAGTGAACACATAAAAATTGGCTAGCAAAAATTAAGCATATTTTATTTTTATATGTGTAATAAAATGTGATATTGTGATTCATATCTGTTAAAAAAAAGTAAACCAAGTAAATTTGAACATCTAATTGACTTTATTAAATAATTCACAAATCAGGCAGCATCCTATCTAGTAAACAGAGGAGTTGTACAAAAAATGGAAGATTTTCATAGACAGAAGGACTGAAGGGCAAGGAAGTTATTAGCTAAAGAAGAAATTGTTTCAGGCCTGGTAAGCTTCTTCAGTGGGAAAGAGAAGGTCAGGGTCTTATTATGCAGATTTCCTCACTAGTACTGATCAGAAAATTTCAAATTGTCTGTTTAAAGGTCATGTTCCTAGGAGAGGCTGAAACTGCAATTAAATCTTTGTTTGTTGTCATGGGGACAAATGACTCCATTTTGAACTTGTTATTTCCTTTTACCATTATAGGTAGCAAGATAAATATATAAATAGATAGGTACATGTCTTTGTCTTGGTTTCTGATATAGTACTCCTAATCCATTGGTATTAGGATAAGTGATAGGAACCACAAAGGTGTCTTTGGTTTGGTTAATGAGGCTACTTTGGGACCACACCTAAGGATTCTCACTGTTGCCAAGAGAACCAACCCAGTGATTACAGGGTTGGAATTTCAATTCCACCTTCCTGACCCACAGAGGAACTAAAAGGAGCTGTCAGTTTGGTTCAGTTGTGTCTGACTCTTTGTGGCCCCATGGACTGCAGCACACCAGGCCTCCCTGTCCATCACCGACTCCCAGAGTTTGCTCAAACATATGTACATTTCATCAGTGAGGCCATCTGAGGAGCTGTAGGTTGAATCAATTGCTAGTGGCCAATGACTTAATCAATCCTGCCTATTTAACAAAGCCTCCATAAAAGTCCCAAAAAGAGTGGGTTCAGAGAGTTTCTTGGGTTGGTGAACACATGGAGATTTGTGAAAAGTGGCAAGTTCATAGAGGGAAGCCTTGTATCCATCCCACATATTTACCTCATCCATCTCTCCATCTGTCTCTTCCTAAATTATATCATTTTATAATAAAGCAGCAATACAGTAAGTACTGTAAAATGTTTTTCTGAGTTCTGTGAGCCTCTGGTCAATGCAAAAACAAAACAAAAGTCAATCTAAGTAATGGAAATTGAATTTGAGACAATCTGATGATTATAATTTGGGAGACAATCTTTCAGAAATCTCTGAGGACAGTTCCTAACAGGCAAGGCTAGAGAGTAGTATGCATGTGATTTTGATGAAAGGGTATATGCAATCAAGCACACATCTTAGTAGAAAATTACTACTATTCAAAAGAACCATGTATCTTAGTTAATGGTTTTGAGGCAGGAGGGAGATGCCACAGCCTCCCTAACTATCCCCTACCCGTGACCCTGTCCGAGGTAAAGCAAAGGAAATTCATTGCTAAGGACTAAAACTCAAACTAGAATAGCAGGACAAGTAAGGCGAGGATGCTCCACCCTGCCCAGACTAGATATTTCTCGTTCTCAAAGTCAGGAGACCTCTCTGATCACACATGCACAAAAAAGGCTCCTTGGAGGCCAAAGGGGAATTATGTCAAGGAGTGTTTTATCCAGATTCCTTTTCAGTGAACTCTGTCTTGGCTAACAGATGCATGCACACACATGGGAGGATCCTGAGATATGCCAAATATGGACTGTGAACCAGGCAAATCAAAATGATTAGCCAAAGGAAAACCAGAAGAAATGCCCCATAGAAGTAATTCAAATTGCCAAGAGTGTGTGACTCAGGGACTCTCTCTCTGATTCAGCCCATATGCCTACCCACATGTACTGTACCCTTTTTCCTTCTAATAAATACTTGAAACGTTTCACTACTTTCTGTCTTTGTGAAAATTCTTTTCTGCAAAGCTGAAGGCCAGGGCTCTTGTCACTGACCACTAGTCTAGTGGCGAGGATCTGGTGCTTTCATCACCACAATCCAACCCAAACTCTGGCTGGGAACCCAAGCCCTGATCCAAACCACTGCAGGCCAAGGCCACCTGAGATCAGCTTTAGTGTTTACTAAATATGAAAAGATGCAAAAACTGAGTTCATAAAATTCCTCCTAAAAATATCTATTTGAGAGCCAGTACTCCAGTTTTTCCAGAGTACAAAATACCTCATTGTGATCTTCACCCTGAATTCCTTTTAGGTTGTATTGTAGGTCAGCAACTGAAGTGACTAATGACTTCATTCTTATAGAACTGGATAATGGGCAGCAATCTTTATTTTGCAATCCCTCCCTTTTAGTTATAATTTTGACTGAGACTTGAGAGGCATTTCCTGACCATATTGTCCCATAGCGAGATGAATGCTCGTCTTGAGGTTACAAAAAGGATTTTGTTGATGAGACACTCTATGTGTTATTATTAGTCTAGGTCTTGTTAGCAGTAGCCCAAAGCCCCTTTGGGCTTTCTAGTCTGTTATGGTCCTGGAAATGATGCCCGGAAATGATTGCCTTTTGTTGCTTCTTACTATATCTTTTGTTCTTGTTCACCCCCTAAGCTGTGTCTGACTCTGCAATCCCTTATAGCATAACAGGATTCCCTGTCTTCACTATTTCCCAGAGCTTGCTCAGAATCATGTCCATTGAGTCGGTGATGCTATCTAACCATCTCATCCTCTGCCAGCCACTTCTCCTCTTGTCCTCAATCTTTCCCAGCATCAAGGTCTTTCCAGTGCCATGCCTCTTTGTATCAGGTGGCCAAAGGATTGGAGCTTCAGCTTCAGCATTAGTCCTTCCAATGGATATTCAAAGTTGATATCCTTTAGGATTGACTGCTTTGATTTCCTTTCTGTCCAAGGGACCCTTAAAAGTCTGCTCCAGCACCATATTTGGAAAGGATCAATTCTTCAACACTCAATCTTCTTTATGGTCCAACTCTCACATGTGTACAAAACTATTGGGAAAACCACAGCTTTGTCCATGTGGACCTTTGTCAAGAAAGTGATGTTTCTGCCTTTGAATACAGACTCTAGATTTGTCATAGCTTTCTTTCCAAGGAGCAAATGCATTTTAATTTCATGGCTGCAGTCACCATCCACAGTGATTTTAGAGCCGAAGAAAATAAAATTTGTCCTTGCTTCTTCTTTTTTCTCTTCTATTTGTCATGAGGTAATGGGACTAGATGCCATAATCTTAGTTTTTTGAATGTTGAGTTTTAACTTTCTTTCCTCTTCTCTTTCAGCCTCACCAAAAGGCTCTTTAGTTCCTCTTTGCTTTCTGCCTTAAGGGTGGTATCATCTACATATCTGAGGTTACTGCTATTACTTCTGGCAATCTTGATTCCACAGCTTTAACCATGCAGATGTACTCTGCATAGAAGTTAAATAAGCAGGGTGACAATGTACAGCCTTGACATACTCTTTCCTAATTTGGAACCAGTCCATTCTGTTCTTCCATGTCCAGTTCTAACTGTCTCATCTTGACCTGCATATAGGTTTTTCAGGAGACACATAGGATGATCTGGTATCCATCACTTTAAGAATTTTCCACAGATTTTTGCGATTCACATAGTCAAAGGCTTTAACATGGTCAATGAAGTAGAAGTAGATGTTTTTTCTTGAATTCCCTTGCTTTTCCCGTGACCCAATAGATGTTGGCAATTTGATCTCTGGTTATACTGCCTTTTCTAAACTCAATTATATCTCTAGAAGTTCTCAGTTCATGCACTGTTGAAGCCCAGCTTGAAGGATTTTGAGAATTACCTTGCTATGCTGCTTCTTTCCATATCTAGAGCTGCAGTACTACAAGCATTGATATTATAGTTCTATATATTTGATCTTTTTTTTTTTTCAAATTGCTTAGAAAGCATTTTCTTTATTGGACGCTCAGTCACACGTTTGGTAATGCAAGAAACAATAATCTTGTAAAATGGGTAGGATACAAATAATATAGCTATGTATTAATAAAGTCATAAATACGTATTTAAGATAAGAACATCCATTAAGTGTTTACCAGTATTTCTCCAGGTTGCCTGACTCAGCATGTTCTACCTCAATCACTGCTGTCTTTAAGGAAAATTATGTGTTGGCATTTCACATAAAGTTCACCAAAGACACCTACATGTGTAAAATGAGTGGTGGGTCATTGTGCCCCTTTACAGGATTAAGAAAAAAATGTAATCTTCTAAGGAGTTACATGGCTGGCATTAAAATAAAAAAGCATGCTTTTTATGGTTGAGCAGATATTTCTACCATTAGAGAGATCTAAGTAATGCTCAATGCAGGCACACAATGCACTAGAAAGCTCATATAGGGAGGACAAAATTTTTGTCTATGTTTTCCTTGTTTTGCCTTAAAATATGAATTGCATTTCATCACTCTCTAGCAAATTAATGGAACCCAAAGAGGAGATAAGCCTTAGTAGTTATCATTATGTAGAATTTTTAAATGTACTGTTTCATTTTTTTCTTTGATTACAATAGAAATGTGCTTTACAGTAGAAGAAAATCTAAATATTTAAAATTTAATTCATGATGCAATTAACATCATGGTTGATTTACATTATATTTGAAACATATTTGGGATCATAGAATAAATCAGATTTTCTATTCAAGTATTTCACAAATTTAAGTTAACACATTGTTTTAGGAGTGGTCCAAATTAAGTAGCCTTCAATAACACAAATTAGTGGCTTCTAACAAACTGATTCTTTGAAGTGTAATGAATTGCTTAACCATCCACTGACAATTAC
>SJYC01041667.1:0-14026 GCA_006408675.1 Madoqua kirkii | reverse complement strand
GGCAGCAGCAGAGCAGCCTACATGAACCCTTTTCAATTCTGAAATTATTTTGGTGATATACAAATTTTAGGAACAGAGATATGGGCAGTTGGAGACCATGGTTGAGTGATCGTGTAATCCTGCTATTAGTCTGTTCAGAATTATTACTCATATTGGTGCCCAGGTGTGATCAAGCCCCACAAAAGCACAAATCAAGCTTAAGATACCCATGGCTCTCAATTTATTAATTTTCAGTAAGGCACCATTGCTATACAAACCGTAAAACTTGATGTTTAAGTGATGAAAGATCTTCTCTCTTGTAAGACAGATGAACAAGGAACCAAATATTAATCTGACAACTAAATACTCTAGTGAGTATAGAATTAAAGTAAGAGATTTATAAACATTCTAACAAAAAGTCCTTTGGCTAAGATTGTTTGAGACTGTTTCCTAATTTAGTGAAAATCTTTTAAAGGAAATGGATTTTTTTGAAATCTGATTCAGGCTCCTACTTGGTCAGTATTAAATGCACCCTAACCAATTTCTGTATTTAATCTTCAAGGTCATATCATCTTTAGGTGATAAGTTCCTTAGTTTTTTACCTGTATCTTCATATTAATTTCCTAGGGCTGCTAGAAAAAAATCATCATAAACTTAGTGACTTAAAGCAACAGAAATTCGCCACAGTTCTGGAGGCTAGAAGCCACAAATCAAGGTGTTGGCTGGATCGTCCTCTCTCTGAAGGCTTCTTCCTCTTGCTAAATTATAGAGATTGCTGGCAATCTTTGGCATTCCTTTGCTTGAATCTGTATCACTCTAATTTCTGCTTCTGTATTCACATGGTGTTCTTCTCTCTGTGTCTCTGTGTCTTCAAATAGTGTTTTTCCTCTCTATGCCTGTGCCTCAGTCTCTAAACTGCCCTCTTTTTATAAAGACACCAAACATATTGAATTTAGGGCCACTCTAACCCAGTATGACCTCCTCTTAGCTTGATTACATTTGAAGTACCCTATTTCCAAATAAGGTCACATTTAGAAGTTTCAAGTGAACATAACTTGAGGAGTGACACTATTCAAATCAGTACATATGCCCATCATATTGTTTAGTCAACCTCTAATGCATTAAAAATAATCTTATTTTGCTTTATTCCCCTATAAATTTTCAGCCACTAATGAAACTGTGTATATTTTCTGTTTTTCATTCCATCTATTCTATATTCTACCTTATGATTGATCTTCTTCCTCATTCTAACCTAGTGCCTTCTTGCTTCTTTTACTTGTCTGGCTTCTCAAATGCTTCTAAACTTCTAAAGCTTCTCACCCTGCCTGAGACATATCTCTCTCCTCTTTCTGCCCTCAACGTCTTTTGAAACTGGGGCTAATTTATTTCAGTGTTTTCTTTTAATTTTAACTGGTTATATATACTTGAATGGAGATGAGTAGCAGCTTTAAAACAAGGAGATGGTCCTATAAATGGTCAGGTACCTGGTGGTGTTAGTGGTAGAGAATCCATTTACCAATGCAGGAGACACTGGAGATGTGGATTTGATTCCCAGATGTGGATTTGATTCCCTGGAGGAGAGCATGGCAACCCACTCCAATATTCTTGCCAGAGAATCCCATGAACAGAGGAACCTGGTAGGTTACACTTCATAGGGTCTCAAACAGTTGGACTCAGCTGAGCACATATGCACCCACCTTATTACAGAAGTCCAGATAATTTGAACAAGTATTTTATGAAATAATTATTGTTTTGATTTTGCTTTTTAATACTCATGTGGTATAACTTAGTATAAGATTCCAAATTGTTATAAAGGTGGATATGAAAAATAGATATCAAAAGTAAGCATATATTTTAAAAGATTGAGAAACAAACTATATGGTTTCCTTAAAATATATTTTCCTCTGAATTGTCTATTGACTTTTTCCTTAAAGTATAAAGTTAACAAACTTTAAGAAATGAGTAAAAGAAAAACACTGATCACAAAACCTGTGACACTCTTACAAAAATGTGTGAGAGTTGTTCAGATTAAGTAAATTTAAACATAGCTGTTTTCAGGTTAACAATTGCTTTCTGATGTTTATACATACCAAATATTCTGTTCATATTTTTAAAAATCTTAGTAGATTTTTATATAAGGGTGATATGATAACTGAGATTTCCAGCAATTTTATAGTTCTTGGAGCACTTCACATACTACTCTATCTATCCCATCGCAGTATCTCCTTCTGCGGTTCACTGAGGCTGAGCTGTAGTGGTCTGAGACTTTAATTTTTCTGCTGTCTTTAACTGGTCTTTGACAGAGTCAAAGAAACTCTTGGCAATTACAATTTGACATTAGCAGTTTCCACTCTTAAATGTGTTCTCCTTAGGCTGGGCTGTCTCCTTACTAACAAAGAGAAATTGAGAGCTACCCAGCATTCACATATGAACATGTCTTCATTGTTCTCCACTGACCATCTTAAAGGCATCATTGTCATTAAATACTAATAGTTATATAAGATGTCCCATTATTCTTTAAATGAATAATATATTTTTATAGCATTTATGATATGGAAAATTGGTAAACGTCCCCAAAGCATCTCTTGAGAAGGTCACCTATGATCTTTGCTTAGTTTACTACACTTTAAAAAAATAGACTTTCGTGGCCAATAAGGGACTAATATCAAAAATATATAAATAGATTAGATAACAATATAAAAAAAACTTAAATGGGCAATAAAACTGAATATATGTTTTTACAATGAAAATACACAGATGGCTAACAAGCACATGAAAAGATGCTGAAAATTAGTAATCATTAGGGAAATTCAAATAAAAATCAAAATGAGAAATAACCTCACACCTGTTTAGAATAGGTACCATCAGAAATATCACAAATTACAAATATTGACAAGGATGTGGAGAAAAAGAGAATTCTAGTATGCTGTTCATAGGGATATAAATTAGTGCAACCACTATGAAAGGCAGAATGTTGCTGTCCAGTTGCTAAGCTGTGTCCCACTCTGTGTTCCAGGAAATGCAGCATGCCAGGCTCTCTTGTCCTTTGCTGTTTCCTGGGGTTTGCTCAGATACATGCCCATTGAATCAGTGATACTATCTAACCATCTCATCCTCTGCCATCCTCTTCTCCCTTTGCCTTCAATCTTTTCCAGCATCAGAATTTTTCTAAAGATTCACTTACATGTGGAATCTTTGTAAAACAAACAAATGAATATAACAAAACAGAAACAGACTTACAGATATAGAAAACAAACTAACTGTTAACAGTGGAGAGAGGCAAAAGGGAAAGGCAGTAAGGTAGAGGGTTAAGAGGTACAAAATATTATGTATAAAATAAATAAACTATAAGTATACACTGTTCAGCACAAGGAATATAACAAATATTTTATAATAGCTTTACATGGAATGAAATCTATAAAAAATATTGAACCACTAAATTGCACAGTAATATAATAAAGAAAAACGGTTTCCAGAAAAAATGAAGCAAGTTGGAAGTGGCAAAAAATGAAGGAAAGGAAGAAAAAGAAAATACACTCATTCAATGTACTACTACAAATTGCTCCTCAAGAAGCATACCTCGTATGAGATTCCTGAAGGCAAAGGGAGCTGTTTATCATTTCTAACCCCCCCCCCAATTCCCTTCTGTGAAACATCACCAGGTTCTAGATGAAAACAATACAGAATAGGAGAATGTGGTATTATGGTAAATGTTAATCACTGTTGTAGGACTGAATCAGAGTTGGTAGACTGCTTGCTGAGCTATCTTGAGCAATTTTCCTGGATTTTTGAGGCTTCACTTTTGGTAGCTGTATATCAGCCATGTTGACAATACCATTTCACAGGTTTATACTACAAATAAAAAAGAAATGCTGCATCCATATTTTTCAGTTCAGTTCAGTTGCACAGTCGTGTCTGACTCTCTGCCACCCCATGAATCACAGCACGCCAGGCCTCCCTGTTCATCACCAGCTCCTGGAGTTTACCCAAACTCATGTCCATCAAGTCGGTGATGCCATCCAGCCATTTCATCCTCTGTTGTCTCCTTCTCCTCCTGCCCCCAATTCTTCCCAGAATTAGGGTATTTTCCAATCAGTCAGCTCTTCATATCAGGTGGCCAAAGTATTGGAGTTTCAGCTTTAGCATCAGTCCTTCCAATGAACACCCAGCACTGATCTATTTTAGGGTGGACTGGTTGGATCTCCTTGAAGTCAAAGGGACTCTAAAGAGTCTCCTCCAACACCACAGTTCAAAAGCATCAATTATTTGGTGCTCAGTCTTCTTCACAGTCCAACTCTCACATCCATACATGACCACTGGAAAAACCATAGCCATGACTAGATGGACCTTTGTTGGCAAAGTAATGTCTCTGCTTTTTAATATGCTTTCTAGGTTGGTAATAACTTTCCTTCCAAGGAGTAAGTGTCTTTTAGTTTCATAGCTGCAATCACCATCCACAGTGATTTGGGAGCCCAGAAAAATAAAAAGTCGGATACTGGTTCCACTGTTTCTTCATCTATTTGCCATGAAGTGATGGGACCAGATGCCATGATCTTCGTTTTCTGAATGTTGAGTTTTAAGCCAACTTTTTCACTCTCCTCTTTCACTTTCATCAAGAGGCTCTTTAGTTCTTCTTTACTTTCTGCCATAAGGGTGGTGTCATCTGCATATCTGAGGTTATTGATATTTCTCCCAGCAATCTTGATTCTAGTTTGTGCTTCCTCCAGCCCAGCGTTTCTCATGATGTACTCTGCATATAAGTTAAATAAGCAGGGTGACAATATACAGCCTTGACGTACTCCCTTCCCGATTTTGAACCAGTCTGTTATTCCATGTCCAGTTCTAACTGTTGTTTCCTGACCTGCATATAGATTTCTCAAGAGGTGCATCCAGTGGTCTGGTATCACATCTCTTTAAGAATTTTCCACAGTTTATTGTGATGCACACAGTCAAAGGCTTTGGCATACTTTTCAGTAAAAAGTATGATAATGAAAAGTTAGATATCACTTAAATTTTCCTTAAAATGTATACTGCTGATATATAAAATTCAAAAGTTTCATGAGTAAATATAGAAAAAGTGATTCTTACACTTGTGATAAATTATGTGAAGATTATTTTTAAAATGGAAGCATAGTCAAAGCCAGCCTATAGCAGTCGCAACCCAAGTGAATCCTCAAAGAATTAAGCATCTCTTTGATGATGCAAAAGTTGTTTATAGTAGATGACAGTCGTGGTGGTAGTGGCGGTCAGTGGTAGGGATAAGAATGTGTCATCTCAGAAGAACAAAGTATGCAATTTATCTGAATAAAATTGCATCTCCAAATAAAGTCTTGAATGATATCAATGATGTGACACAGCAAACATTTCTGGAACTTACTGTGAGAAAAGTCTCATGGGAGAGTTCAGCTAAGTTACTCCATGGCATTGATGTCTCAGCATTGATTTCTTTTGGCCAAGTCATGTGAGAACGTTAACCTAACACGAGTCCCTTCAAACAACTGCATGGCTAAATAACAGCCCTCAGGCTTACAAGCAAGTATAAGTACCTAATAGGACTTCCTGTATGAGAAACAGTCTTCCTCACCTCCCTGGGCCTTCTCCTTGAGCTCCCCTTAGACAAATTCCTCTACAGAGCTTACCAAAGCCCTTCTCTTTTTAATTTAAACTGATTAATCCAACCTTACCCCCCAGAACTTTGAAGCATTCCACCCAAGGACCCTAATAAAGATATGTGACCCATCCCCAGTTTTGCCTCTCTCTCTGACCGCCCTCTGCCTTGAACTCCCCATGTGATTGACCCCTGGAGCCGTGTCATGTATTTCCTCCAGATCTCGTGAATAATAAACTTCTCTATTTTAGTTTCTCTTGTCATCTGTTGTTGAACTATTCAAATGTGGCTCACCACTCAGCACCTATATTCCAATGAACAATGTTAACAAAGTCATAACCCCTTAACAAATTTATGAAGTCAACTGCATTTTAGCCCACCACAAAGTTATGGGATAAACAAAAACTTAAAGCAGAAAACCATCCAGTGGAAGAGATAGCTTGAAAAAAAGAAACTGACAGATATAAGTTTATAGATGAGAATTTGACAGTTTTAAAATATCTTCTGACTATATATGAAATATTTGGTATTATCTAAATATCAACACATTTTCTAAATTGAGTGTTCCCATTTTAAAGAAAAGACAGTTGAGAGAAACAAGGAATACTGACCTAACTAATAAAGTCACTTCTCTATTTGAGACTATAATACAATCTCTTCTTCTTCTTCTTCTTCTTCTTCTTCTTCTTACAACAAATAACTAAAGGAGAAAATAACAGGGGAAAAAGACAAAGATTCTTTAGAGATAACACTATATTAAAAAAAAAAAAAAGTTTTAGGGATTCTCAGAGAATGTAGTTTGATTTTTAATGCTCTCACCATAAAACTGTAACTTCCCTGAAGAAACTATTCTTATCTTATTGATATTAAAGCAATATAACACTTAGCTTAAAATTATTCACCTGGGTCCTGTACTCCCTGTATATCTTGAGAGAGGTAAATACTTCTTTTGTTGAACAGAAATAAAAATTCAATTGGAATACAATTCAGGCCATAGTGTACTGTGTAACAATTTTGCATCATCCTTTCTTTGCTTCAGTCATCCAGTGAAAACATTTTTCCACAGGTACGGTATGTAACATAAGTTACAATTATTTTTAAATTATATTCAGAAGTCTTTTTATGCCATTTACAATAACATGAGCTTATCTTCAACTTACCTCCATACTGGTAAAGTATCAGGAAGGGAAAGTGTCTTACAGTCCTAGGATTGAATCTCAGCCTACTGAGATTCAGTTATCCTGTATCTCTTAACAGTGACCATCACAAAGTGCTTTTCAATGATGTCCCTTCCCCACTCCTATTGACATGGGACAGGATAGTTAAAGGGGTCTGGAGTTGGGTATTTCCCTTCCCCGAGTTAGGTTGTGTGCATGCTAACTCACTTCAGTTCAGTTCAGTCACTCAGTCGTGTCTGACTCCTTGTGACCCCGTGAATTGCAACACGCCAGGCCTCCCTGTTCATTACCATCTCCCAGAGTTCACTCAGACTCACGTTCATCAAGTTCGTGATACCATCCAGCCATCTCATCCTCTGTCGTCCCTTTCTGCCCCCAATCCTTTCCAGCATCAGAGTCTTTTCCAATGAGTCAACTCTTCGCATGAGGTGGCCAATGTACTGGAGTTTCAGCTTTAGCATCATTCTTTCCAAAGAAATCCCAGGGCTGATCTCCTTGCAGTCCAAGGGACTCTCAAGAGTCTTTTCCTACACCATAGTTTAAAAGCATCAATTCTTCGGCACTCAGCTTTCTTCATAGTCCAACTCTCACATCCATACATGACCACACAAAAACCATAACCTTGACTAGATGGACCTTAGTCGGCAAAGTAATGTCTCTGCTTTTGAATACACTCACTTCAGTCATGTCCAATTCAGTATGACGCTATGGACTACAGCCAACCAAGCTCTTTTACCCATGGGATTCTCTAGGGAAGAATACTGGAGAGGGTTGCCATTTTCTACTTCAGAAAATCTTAGTAACCCAAGAATCGAACCTGCATCACTATATCCACCTGCATTACTACAAGTGCCACCTGGGGATACTCCAGAAAGTTAGATTCTGGTTAAATAGCTTCCCTGAGAGCAACTCTTGTTAAGAATAGAATACTCATAAATATTTCAACATGGTTCCTTCTCTACTTTCCATCTCAGAAATATGTGGAAAATTTGTATCTGATATTTACTGTGGGAACTTAATTGAATTCCAGGATATGAAATTCACAGAGGTTGGAACTTCCCTGGCCATCTAGTGGTCAAGACTTTGCCTTCCAATGCAGGGGCTGAAGGTTCAGTCCTTGGTTGGGAAGCTAAAATCCCACATACCTTGCAGCCATAAAGCAAAAGCAGTGTTGTAACAAATTCAATATAGACTTTAAAAATGACCCACATTAAAAAAATCATAAAAAATAAAATAAAATTCACACAAGTGTGGGTGGCCCTACATAGATTATGAGGTCCTCCTGGAATTTTTAACTCACAAATCTGTCCACAAAGAGCCTCCAGTAATTAGGCAGTTACAGTGTAAGTTTTCCTATCCTGGCATTTGTTCCTGTGGAAGTTTCTCCCCGTGGATTCCTGTTTCCAGTAAATTGTGATTCTCTGAATTTGTCTGTCTCTCCAAATTTTCAGGCTGCATGTTGCTATGTGATCAAATTTCTCTAAGAGTTATTGAATTTTTAGTTCTCTTCAGTTTCTTTTAACTCATTGTTAGGACAGAGGGGTGACTTCTAAGATCTGTACAGGCTAGTTGAGCCTGGAAGAATTTTGAGAGGCATAACAGAGAAAGTCTAAATTGCCTGAACCAGACTGTTAGCAAAATCTAGCCTTTTAGGCCTCAGCTAGTGAGAGTTCAAAAGATCATGAAGCAAGTGTTTTTGGAAAGTAGAAGAAAGGGGATGGTTGTCAGGTACTAACAGACAGCTTAGAAAAATTGCTTCTACAGTCCTGTGGAAAACAGAACATATAATGGATGAATCTGGTAAAACGGTGAAGGAGAATCCCAAGCAAAGTGCCTAAGTTTCTGCCTGGTTTTTACTTCTTGCTACTAGGGTTGCTTTTTGGAGCTTATGGCAGGACTGCATAGGTAAAAGAGAATGTTGGAGTAAGATTATAGGTTCTTTGGAGACAATCCCTTTCCCTTTAGAAAGATCTTTTGCCTTAGCAAAAAAGCTTAGGACCTTAGCAGAGAGACTGATGACTGACTGTGGATCGTGTTTCCATACAACTTGAACTCTTCATCATGAACTGGATGTTGTCTCACCCACCCAGGCAAAGGACTGGAAGTGCCTAGCAACACTCTTCATCATCCAATAAAAGTGGTATATATACTACCAGTCTCAAACATACCCTGAATGCACAAGACAGTTGCATGGAAGTAGTCATCCTTGGCTCTTACTCCTAATATATTGCTTTTTCTCTCTTAGGAAACACATACGGTTTCATGAGAAGTTTTCTATGACCAGTTTACTGAGGAACTGAAAACTTGAGTCTTTAACTTATGACCCTGGACAGCCTAAGAGTCAACAATTGCAGTACATCATCCCCACTCTGATAAAGTTTTGAAGAGTTCTGAAAGAAAGTTATAAAAGTGATAAGAACTCCAAACAACGCATTTGCTATTTGCCTAGAATGAGGGTTGGTGATAGAAATCTACATCAACTCATAAGCTGTGGACAATGGTTTGGCTGGATGGTAAAGCACGCAGAAAAACATGATTGGAAAATTGATGGCAAGGAGGTCTGGGATGGAGACCTGCTCTGAATATGTATACAATGTCTGAATATTTGTGTCCCATGTGAATGACCCCTAAAGATGACCTGAAAAAACTATAAATAACCCTGGAAAGGATAGCTTAGTCTGCAGATAGCTGTCAGACTCCATCTCAAGCCTTTCCTCTCATACCCCAATGAGTCCCTAAACAAAGGGGCCACAGTGGTAGGAACAGAGATTAGGCATAATCTTGGCAACATAGTCTTTCACTCACCAAGGCAGATCTGGACAGTTGACTCAGTCATAGCTGGGTGCCCAATCTATCAGCATCAGAGGCCAACATTGAGTACTATTTCCCAGGGCGATCAGCCAGCTGCTTGGTGTCAAGTTGATTACATTGGACTACTTTCCTCATGCAAGGAGTAGCACTGTGTTCTTATTGAAATAGACATGTATTCTGGACATGGAGTTGTACTTCCTGCCTGCAGTGATTCTGCCAAAACCACCATCCATGGACTAACAGAATGTCATATTCACTCTTATGGTACTCTATGAAGTATTGTTTATGACCAAGGAATCCTTTCACAGCAAATGAAGTGTGGCAATGAGTCCATACTCGAGGAATTGACTGATCTTACCGTGTTCTCCAAAATTCTCAGACAGTTGGATTGATAGAAAGGTAGAACAGACTTTTGAAGTCCCAGTTACATGTCAGATGTGCGCTGTTACCTTTTAGGGCTGAAATGATGCCCTTTGAGGTGTGGTTTATGTTCTAAATTGTCTAACATACAATCCGTTTTATTCCATAGTCAGGAAAAAGGGAGGGGGAGTAGATATGGCTTATCTAACTATTCCTTCTTATGATCTGCTGCAAAATATTTTTTTTTTTTTCCTGCAAACATGACTGGACTCTGCTGGTCTAGAGGTCTTAGTTTCAATGGGAGAAATACTTTCACCAGGAGGCACATTGATTCTATTAAACTGGAAATTTAGACTGGTATCTTGACACTTTGGTCTTCTTATGTCTCTGATTCAACAGGAAAAGAAAGGAGTTATTGTGCTACGTGGGGTGATCGATCATTACTATGAAGGGAAAATTGAGTTGCTATTATGCAAGGGGAGTAAAGAGGAGTGCATCTGGAATATAGGTGATATTCTGTCTTATGACTAAAGTAAGTGGAAAAATCTAAAGTCCAGTTTGCAAGACTATGGCCCATACCTTTTGAAAATGAAAGTGTGGATCAACTCACTGGGCAAAGAAATATAATCAGCTGGAGTATTTACTAAGATCAAAGGGGATATAGAAAGAGTAGTAGAAAAAGTAGTTATACATACCAGCTCTACTCATATGGCTAGTTGCAGATGAAAGAACTTATGTAATAATTGTAATTCTGTGCTACTTATTTGGATTTAGTCTGCATATATATTAGCCAATTATTTTTATCTTTCTCATATTTTTCCCTTTATCATCTAACATAAGGTGTGTTAATAAAATAATAGATTTATTCTTAACACTTGTTATAAAATATCAAAGAGAGAATATGAATCAGCAATAAAAAGAGTGCACAAATATTTATGTTCAAGGACATCCACATCCCTTCTACAGACAAGTTTAGTGTGTTTTTGATGTGTGTAGGAAAGTTGTGTAATGTTAGTGAGAGTATCACTTTGGTGTCTTTAGTCGAAGACGAAATATGGCTTAAAGATATGTGTACATATACCGGATTGACAAAAGGTCACTTCCAATGACTTTAGTGATGTGTCTAAATGGGTGGACTGAACTGCATTACTAAGAATTCCCTTTGAGATAGGTTTCCAGTTAGGGTAGACAATGAGAGAGCTTCTTTAGTGACAGTTGAACATTGTAGGGAGAAATCAGCCACTGACAGCACACATGTACCTCTCAGTGTTATTTTATCCAACATTAGCCTACACGTTACTGTAAGGGAATTTTGCAAGATTGAAGGCAGGAGGAGAAGGAGTTGACAGAGGATGAAATGGCTGGATTGCATCACTGACTCGATGGACATGAGTTTGAGTAAGCTCCAGGAGTTGGTGATGGACAGGGAAGCCTGGAGTGCTGTGGTCCATGGGGTCACAAAGAATCAGACATGATTGAGAGGCTAAATTGCAGTTCCTATTAGCTGACTTTGAAGTAACCAAAAGGGAGAATTTAGTCAATAAATCAGTGAGAGCCTTTTAAAGATAGAATGGGTCCTTCCAAGCAGGGGACACAAGAGACACAGGTTCTGTCCCTGAGATGGGAAGATCCCCTAGAGGAGGGCATGGCAACCCACTCCAGTATTCTTACCTGGAGAATCCCATAGACAGAGAAATTTAGTGCGCTAGACTGTCCATAAAGTCACAGAAGCAATTTAGCACTCATGTTCATGTTTAGGCTTCCTTGCAAATATTTTTTAATGGGCAGGATAAGAAGGATCAGCCATCCAAGGCTCTGCATCAGAACAGTGATGCAAAGAAACAGATACAGTGATGCTCCTTCACTGGCAAGGACATAAGCAACACTCAATATTAGCACTACCAGAGCGCAAACACAGCATTGAGTGCCTGTCCAATTGATGATGGGTGTTGAAGCTTCAAGGATCTAGTAAACATAACAGAGAGTCATCAGTGAAATAGCTCTGTGTTAGGATTCTATAGTCTTCTTTGTTCCTCAGTTCAGTTCTGCTCAGTTCAGTCGCTCAGTCGTGTCCGACTCTTTGTGGTCCCATTCACAGCACACCAGGCCTCCCTGTCCATCACCAACTCCCAGAGTTCACTCAAACTCATGTCCATCCAGTCAGTGATGCCATCCAGCCATCTAATCCTCTGTCGTCCCTTTCTCCTCCTGCCCCCAATCCCTCCCAGCATCAGTCTTTTCCAGTGAGTCAACTCTTTGCATGAGGTGGCCCAAGTATTGGAGTTTCAGCTTCAGCATCAGTCCTTCCAATGAATACCCAGGGCTGATCTCCTTTAGAACGGACTGGTTGGATCTCCTTGCAGTCCAAGGGACTCTCAAGAGTCTTCTCCAGCACCACAGTTCAAAAGCATCAATTCTTCAGTGCTCAGCTTTCTTCACAGTCCAACTCTCACATCCATACATGACCACTGGAAAAACCATAGCCTTGACTAGATGAACCTTTGTTGGCAAAGTAATGTCTCTGCTTTTCAATATACTATCTAGGCTGGTCATAACTTTCTTTCCAAGGAGTAAGAATCTTTTAATTTCATGGCTGCAATCACCATCTGCAATGATTTTGGAGCCCAGAAAAATAAAGTCTGACACTCTTTCCACTGTTTCCCCATCTGTATTCCATGAAGTGATGGGACCTGATGATTGTTCTAACCGTTGCCTATCCCAGTATACCAGTATTCCCCAGCCATCTGTGAACTGCATGATATATTTTCAACACATTTCGTATCTTATTAAATAAGCCATTTGCTTTTGTTATTTCCAGTGAAGAATGTTGACAGATATATTTGCCACCTAGACTCAACTCCTCCACATCAGGAATTGTTTATTCTTATTCTTTTCTGTCTTTTCCTAGTGTTACCTAAGAAATGCTTCTTGCATGCACCTACAAATATATGAATGTGGTTCCTCCATTTGGGGTCATTTCTCCAACTAATTTGGCTTAATCGTTTGCTCACGTTTTTGCTTTCTTGTTATTTGTGCTTGTTTTGTTTATTCTTCCATATATATATATTTAACCAGTGTGTTTAAAAGTCTCTAAAGTCAGACTAAATGGATTTGAATACTGAATCTAAATTTTACTAGTCTTTAACCTTGTGCTTCACGCTTTGTCACTCAGTCACATCCAAGCTATGACCCCACGGACTGCAGACTTCCAGGCTCCTCTATTCATGGAATTTTTCAGGCAAGAATACTAGAGCAGGTTGCCGTTTCCTACTCCAGTAGATCTTCTCAACCCGAGAATCAAACCAGCATCTCTTTCCTCTCCTGCATTGGCAGGGGGATTCTTTACCAGTGCACCACCTGGGAAACTTTTGGCCTTAGGCACTACATTAAACCTCCAGATGGCTAAGCTTTTTCTTATTAAAAATTGGCATGATTGTGGTATTTAACACAAAGGATAGCCAGTTATTAAGTTTTAATCAGAAAATACAAATAAATGATTTATTTGCTATTTTTGTTTCTGTTCTTACAATCATTTATACAGCACCTGCTAGGTTTTTTTGCTTTTATATTTTCATAATATAATTTTTAAGAGAAGTTTTATCATGTAATTACACTAAATCCAATTGTTCAATATGTTATATCTTTGAAGCAAATTTTTATTACATAGTATTTTTAAATCCTAAAAATAAACACATTCATGTAAGATTTACAAATAAGATAGTATTTCCATTTCTTTTTTGGGGAGTATAATTTTTCCTATTTGAGGGCAGTATGGAGCAATTATATGGGGACACTTATTAGAAGATGTAATGATATTATTATGTAAGTTTGTCTTCACTATCATTTGCAGTAGTGGTTCACAAGTTTGAGCTTATCCACAAAGCATTTTGATGGGAAGCAATAAAATAATTCATATAAACAAATATAACATTGCAGAAAATCTAAAATTAAATATAGCCACTACCAAAAAAACATAATGCAGAAGCATAAAATATGTATGAAATTATGTAAATAGGCTGGATAAAGCATTCCAACTAAACTTGACTACTAGTTTTCTGAAGGCTTGCCAAACTCCAAATAAGAGCTGCAT
>SJYC01041664.1:0-23081 GCA_006408675.1 Madoqua kirkii | reverse complement strand
GTGGATTAAATATTCCACTTAAACCATCAACAGAATGGATAAAAATAAAATCAAATGTTTCTTTCAAGGGCTACATCTCAGATATAGGGACACAAAGTAGAAGATAAAAACGTAAAAGTATAATTATGTGAATAGAAACTCAAGGAAAATAAACATAGTGTAGTTTAATCCCTATTAGACAGTGTGGTCTTATAGGCAAAATGAATGATGCCTGATAACTGCCTGAACAAGGTTGTTATTCCATTTAAGAAAATTGAACCAATCTTCAAAGCATCAAATCAAATTGGTCAGAAGAGAGTAATACTAAAAATAGGTGGTTAAACTTTGACAGAATCTAGTCACCTTCTGAACCAAGGTAGTAGTAGATGTCTAGAAGATAGATAGTACTTAAAAACTGATATACAAGAAAAAAAATTGAAAAATTTAGAATGATAATTTTATTTTTCTTGATTCTTAAAATTATGGCATAAAATTTCTACATAGCAGGGTTGTATAAACTGTTAATTATGCACACAAAGTACATAAGAACACAAATTATATAATTAGACTCAAATTTAGACTCTGAACCACTATGTGTCCTTATGGCTTTGGCAAATTAGTTATCAGCTGGAAGCCACAGATACATTCAAGGGTCCAGTTTGCTTAGAAGGCTCTGACATTTGAGTGAGCATGCCCCTTTGGCTGCATAAAAGTTTGTCCCATAAGGAGAGGAGATACTAGAAAACATACTAAGGGTTTTACTAAAGCCAAGTAATCAATGCCGGGTCATCCCAGATTTTAAAAAGTCCTATTCATTTAGCATATGCCATTTTAATGTTTAATGGTTACCAAGTTTATTAGCTTCCCTGGTGGCTCAGATGGTAAACAATATGCCTGTGATGTGGGAGACCTGGTTTCGACCCCTGGGTTGGGAAGATACCCTGGAGGAAGGCATGACATCCTCTTTTATTTTTTATAGCCTGAGGACAAGTCATGACCGTTTTATTACACTGACACTAACAGTGAGTGGATAAAGATACAGGTGAACTTCTGAAATGTTAAAATGATGATTTTCCTTTCATTTGTTTAAAGCACTGCGTATCATCTCTATAAAAATTTGATTTAATTTGTTAATGCCATTGGGAAATAATTGCAAAAGTACTATTAATAACAAATCTACTTTATCACAGTACTATTATTTTCAGGCCCAGCACATGCCTTTTACTAGACATTTATGCTCACATAGATTTTCCCTTAAATTAATCCTGGATGATGACAAGTTTACAATTTTAGGAGCTTTTTAGGCTAAAGCAATAGGTCATTAACATAAGAAACATACGAAGAAATATTTTATTCAAACCTAAATGAAAATGGTGGGATTATTTTGTTGATGTCTTTATTTTGCAAGCATTTGATTATATGAGCAACATTTGATTATCTGTATGCAACGTTTCATCATTTCCATTAATCTGAGCTTCATCTTGTCATCACTTTCTTCTTTGTCATTTAGTTTTACCAAAATCCCTAGTTACTTTTTCCCAGCTTTTACTCATGAACATTTTAGCCTCACATTAAAAATGCTACTGCACACTTTAAAAACCCATGAAAAAATTATTTCCCCCTATCTTTCTTCCTCCAACCTTACCATGATAAATGTAAAGGAGAAGAAGGAGTCTTAGTGAGTAACACTGAGTCTTAAAACCATTATGGGAAGAGACAACAAAGAAACAAAGAATGAAACAATTGAGTACTGTAAAGGAAGTACAAAATTTTCCATCTTTCTGATTCAGCTCTGCAGATATAGTTTATTATAGTGTTCAGTGAAGGGCCAGCACATAGCTGTTCAGTTACTAAGTTGTGTCTGACTTCCTGCAACCCCATCAACTGCAATAAGTCAGGCTTCCCTGTCTTTTACTATCCCCCAGTTTGTTCCAACTCATGTCCATTGAGTCAGTGATACTGTTTCCAATGAATCAGCTCTTCTCATGTGGTGCCCAGAGAATTGGACATTCAACCACAGCATGAGTCCTTCCAATGAACGATGAAGGGCCAATGTGTAGTAGGAACTCAGCATTTTTATGTATATCTATATAATCTATGGGGCTTCCCTAGTGGCTCAGATGGTAAAAAAAAAAAATCTTCTTGCAATGTGGGAGACCTGGGTTCAGTCCCTGGGTGATGAATATCCTCTGGAGAAAGGAATGGTTAGCCCCTCCAGTATTCCTGCCTGGAGAATTCTATGGATAGAGGAGCATGGAAGGCTACTATCCATGAAGTCCCAAAGAGTCAGACCAGACTGAGGGACTAACATTTGCAGTTTTATTTTAGGGCTATATCTAAAACTCTATCTATATATCTATCTGAAATGAAACTCGCAATAGTGACAGTTTTTGCTAGCTTTCATTGCTACTGTATCAGTTCTTTCCAACAAATTTTTAAAAATTTGTCCCACACTACCAACTAGTGGACTAAACTGGAGAAATGAGACATTACTGGCATAGAGAAAATAAAAAGGTGTGTCTGATTACAATGACAAAGTTGCCTTAGTAGCCTATGATTTAGTGAAGTGAAACCCCTGCCTCAAGAATCCAGATTGCATCTGCTTTGTGGCTGTATTGCATTTGACCACTCTACGTAATAGGGGAAAACACTCATTTTAACTTTTAATTTTATTAACAGTGCATCATAGGAAAATATGAATAAGTCTTTATCTATCTATCTATCCATCTATTTTTATCTCTTTATACATGCATTTGCAAATATTTTCATACATATGCATATACATATATACAAATGAAAAGACGTATTCATATACATATGTACAAATGAAAATATTTGCATTTAGAGACAGAGATAGATGGATAGACAGTGATAGATAGGTAAAGCCTCATTCATATTTTCCTATGATGCACTGTTAATAAAATTAAGTTAAAGTGAGTGTTTTCCCCTATTACATAGAGTGGTCAAATGCAATACAGCCACAAAGCAGAAGCAATCTGGATTCTTGAGGCAGGAGTTTCACTTCACTAAATCATAAGCTACTAAGGCAACTTTGTCATTGTAATCAAACACACCTTTTCATTTTCTCTATGCCACTGATGTCTCATTTCTTGAGTTTAGTCCACTAGTTGGTAGTGTGAGACGAATTTTTAAAAATTTGTTGGAAAGAACTGATACAATAGCAATGAAAACTAGCAAAAACTGCCACTATTGAGAATTTCATTTCAGATAGAGACACAGGTACAGTTTTAGATATAGCCCTAAAATAAAACTGCAAATGTTAGTACCTCAGTCTGGTCTGATTATTTCTGACCTCATAATAGTAGCCTTCCATGCTCCTCTATCCATAGAATTCTCCAGGCAAGAATACTGGAAGAGCTAACCATTCCCTTCTCCAGAGGATATTCCCCACCCAGGGATTGAACCCTACCATCTGAGCCACTAGGAAAGCCCCATAGATGATATAGATATACATAAAAATACTGAGTTCCTACTATACACTGGCCTTTCACGATTCATTGGAAGGACTCATGCTGGAGCTGAAGTTCCAAGTCTTTAGTCAACTCATGAGAAGAACCAATTTCATTGGTTCTTATGTATATATCTATACACTGTCACAAACGTGACATTGTACAGGAGGAGACAGTGATCAAGACCATCCTCAATGGCAAAATGGTTTCCTGAGGAGGCCTTACAAATAGCTGTGAAAAGAGAATCCAAAAGCAAAGAAGAAAAGAAAAAATACACCCATTTGAATGTGGAGTTCCAAAGAATAGCAAAGAATAGCAAGGAGAGACAAGAAAGCCTTCCTCAGTGATCAATGCAAAGAAATAGAGGAAAACAATAGAATGGAAAAGACTAGAGATCTCTCCAAGAAAATTAGAGATACCAAGGGAACATTTTATCCAAAATAGTCAGTAAAGGACAGAAAATGGTGTGGACCTAACAGAAGCAGAAGATATTAAGAAGGGGTGACAGGAATACACAGAAGAACAATACAAAGAAAGATCTTCATGACCCAGACAACCATGATGGTGTGATCACTCACCTAGAGCCAGACATCCAGGAATGCAAAGACAAGTGGGCCTTAGGAAGCATCACTACTAACAAAGCTAGTGGAGGTGATGGAATTCTAGTTGAGCTATTTCCAATCCTAAAAGATGATGCTGTGAAAGTGCTGCACTCAATATGCAAGCAAATTTGGAAAACTCAGCAGTGGCCACAGGACTGGAAAAGATCAGTTTCATTCCAATCTCAAAGAAAGGCAATGCCAAAGAATGCTCAAACTACCACACAATTGCACTCATCTCACATGCTAGTAAAGTAATGCTCAAAATTCTCCAAGCCAGGCTTCAATAGTATGTGAAATGTGAACTTCCCAATGTTCAAGTTAGATTTAGAAAAGGCAGAGAAACCAGAGATCCAATTGCCAGCATCCATTGGATCATTGATAAAGCTAGAGAGTCCAGAAAAAATCTACTTATCCTTTATTGACTATGCCAAAGCCTTTGACTGTGTGGATCACAACAAATTGTTGAAAATTATTAAAGAGATGAAAATACCAGACCACCTTATATGCCTCCTGAAAAATCTGTATGCAGGTCAGGAAGCAACAGTTAGAACTGGACATGGAACAACAGACTGGTTCTAAATAGGGAAAAGAGTACATCAAAGCTGTGTACTGTCACTCTGCTTATTTAACTTATATGGAGAGTGCATCATGCAAGATGCCAGGCTGGATGAAGAACAAGCTGGAATCAAGATTGCTGGGAAAAATATCAATAATCTCAGATATGCAGATGACACCACACTTATGGCAGAAAGTGAAGAAGAACTAAAGAGCCTCTTTATGAAAGTGTAAGAGAAGATGAAAAAGTTGGCTTAAAATTCAACATTCAGAAAACAAAGATCATGGCATCCAGTCCCATCACTTCATGGCAAATAGATGGGGAAACAATGGAAACAGTGAGAAACTTTGTTTTCTTGGGCAGCAAAATCACTGCAGATGGTGACTGCAGCCATGAAATTAAAAGACACTTGCTCCTTGGAAGAAAAGCTATGATCAACCTAGATAACATATTAAAAAGCAGAGACATTACTTTGCCAGCAAAGATCCATCTAGTCAAAGCTATGGTTTTTCCAGTAGTCATTTATAAATGTGAAAATTGAACAATAAAGAAAGCTGAATGCTGAAGAATTAATGCTTTTGAACTGTAGTGATGGAGAAGACTCTTGAGATTCCCTTGGACTTCAGGGAGATCCAACCAGACAATCCTAAAGGAAATCAGTCCTGAATAGTCATTGGAAGGACTGATGCTAAAGCTGAAACTCCAATACTTTGGCCGCCTGATGCGAAGAACTGACTCACTAGCAAAGATCCTAATGCAGGAAGAGGTTGAAGGCAGGTGGAGAAGGGGACAGCAGAGGATGAGATGGTTGGATGGCATCCCTGACTCTATGGACACAAGTTTGAGTAAGCTCTGGGAGTTGAGGATGGGCAAGGAAGCCTGGCGTGATGCAGTCCATGGGGCCTCAGAGTTGGACACAACTGAGAAACTGAACTGATATGCATACGTGGACTTTCCTGGTGGCTCAGAGGGTAAAAGTCTTCCTGCAGTGCAGGAGACCTGGGACTGATCCCTGGGTTGGGAAGATCCCCTGGTGGATATCATGGCAAACCACTTCTGTATTCTTGCCTAGAGAATTCCCATGGACAGAGGAGCCTGGCAGGCTGCAGTCTATGGTGTCACCAAGAGATGGACATCACTGAGTGACAAAGGATGGCACATATGCAAACATATATGAAACACATATTCATATTCATGAGAGTACTAAGCATATTCATAATTTTAAAAGATGGCAAGACTGTAAGTTTTTTAAATAAATTATTCATTTTTGAAAACTTCTGAAACACTTCATAGAAGACATTGTTTTTTAGTCACTCAGTCCTATACAACTCTTTGTGACCCCATGGACTGCAGCATGTCAGGCTTCTCCATCCTTCACCATCTTCCAGAGCTTGCTCAAATTCATGTTCATTGAGTCGGTGTTGCTTTCCAGACATCTTGTCCTCTGTCATTCTCTTCTCCGTCTGCCTTCAATCTTTCCCAGCATCAGGGTCTTTTCCAGTTTGTCCACTCTTCCCTTCAGGTGGCCAAAGTGTTGGAGGTTCAGCTTCAGCATCAGTCTAGAAGACATAGATTTATAATTATCAAAATATGACAAGTGGCTGTGTTTTGGTAAACATATCCTGCTAAATTAGAAGATATCAAAAATAATATAATAAAGAAAAGATAAAAATTTAGAAACTTCAAAAGGAATTAAGAAAAACTAATTATATAAACAGTATTCTTAACTCAGTAGTAACATTTAAGTTACTATGTGTTAATATTTCAATTCTAAATAAAGAATACTAACTCTTTTACATATTAAAAAACAGTTTTTTCCTTAAGTAACTTCAAGATAGACTGAGCTAGAACTGAAATATACTATAACTAATCTTTTAACATGAAAATGAAGAAGTCTGCTTTAGAATAAGATAATGAATGAACATGAGACAAAAACACTCAAACTATTTCATCCAGTTGCTTCTGGTAGCACTAGGTTTTCTTTTCTGTGTACAGGCATTTTGTTTGTTTTAAATTTGGAATCAATGATTGTACAAACAAAACATGTTCTAGAAATCAATTGAAGAAGAAAGAAATTATATTATTTTTGTCATTATACCTACAATCTGAGAAGTTAACTTTACCTAGTCTCTAGGAAACCACTTAACACCATAAAAGAGGTTACTTGTACATGAGACCCATTGTTCATCAAGAGTTAATCTAGTCTCTGTGGTGAAGCACTTTACTCCCTGAAAGCTCTTTCTCTCACTCCTGTTCACCATAGGAACAGGCCAATTGATAATAATATACACTTCTGAAACTGCTGTGATGAATAAACATGTCTGCAAATTACCTGAATTAATTTCAGCAGGTTGCAAAAGTTTCTACTATGGATTTTTCTTTTTTTAGTCCATCTTTGTATAAATGAGAGATTTTCACAGACAAAATAGCTTCTTTATTTTTGGATGCCAAAACTTGAGCAAATGTGAAAAACTGTGGCATTTAAACTTCATGAAATGGTCCGTTAAGCATGCACAAATATTTTGGTTAGTAGCTTTCAATACAGTCTCCAATATTAAACATTCTTATTTCCATTTTAACCCTCTAGTCACAAAACCCTCATTTCACATAATCAAATGCCACTGATTTTCTTTCTTCCTGTTGATCTTTGATACTAGTTAACAGGATTCTGGTAAGAAAAACATTTCTTGTAATTCTGAGAGCCATCATTGTTATTATTACCTTTTCTCCCAATTTTTGAATGTTCCAAAACTTTTTCAAAATATCATGTTTATATAGATACCCCCTCTATGGAACTCAAAGTATTAAGAAAATGGCATATCAGCCACCCTCAGTGTGAAAACAGCAATGGAAGTTTTCCTTTTACAGATGACAAGTCTGTTTGAAATTTTATGCCAAGGGTTTTCTACGTGTACTCTCAACAACCGAATTAAAGATTTACAATAATAATCAGAATCGAGGCAGGGAAAATAATTCACTGTTTATAAAGGACTCTTATGGCTGTGCTTTAATAGTACAAATCATTTCCCCAGTTTATTCTGAAATGTTATGCTTGTAATGTAAAGTTCATTTTTATTCATAACCTTAAGGAAATGAGGGTATATCCAAGAACCTTAAAAAGTGAATAAAAAATGCTACACCCAGCTCTCTTCTACTTCTTGGAGTTTCGGATTTTCATAGGCTTTTTAGTTTCAGAGAAACTTGAATATTTGTCATTTTTTTTTACTGTATTTAATGGGGAGATTAAAACACTTTTGTAAATATTGAAGATGAGCATTTGAAAGGAAATATAACATTAATTTTAAAATGTCTTAAAGCTCTGTGTATGATCTGCAACTGTGGTCTCTAGGTGAGACATCACTTATTATAGAATGCAAATATCTGTATAGGTTCAGGGTAAGAAAAGATTTAATAGTGTTCCCCCTCCGTTTCACTAAATATCACTTGATGCTTAAAAAGTATCCATTCCTTGGAACACGTAAGTAGCCACATTGTTCCCAGGTCTTTAATGGTGATCTGAGTGTGACATCTGTGATGAAGGCAAAGGAAATTTTCTATAGGATAATGGTTTATTGCCTTATTCATTCAATCAATAAATGTTCATTAAGTGTCTTCCAGACTCTTCTTGGGGCTGGATACAAAATAGTGAACAAGGCACAAGATTTTTGAGACTGGAGGTGTATTATATAGTGCTAGAGTATCAGAAACACAGATCTGCATAAATAAAGGAAGAGCATAGAAGAAGAAATAAGTGAAGTAAAACTAAAAACTTTTATTTTCCTACTCTTAATTGATCTAATAGAAAATAGTTTGCTCAAAACAATAGCAACACTGTTGTTGACTATGTTTACTTTTATGTCTATATATATTCTTGCATGCACATATGTATAATGTATGCTCATATACAAGTGAAATTAATGATACAAAAGAAAAAAAGAATGAATTATGTTAACTGACCACCTGACCTGCCTCTTGAGAAACCTATATGCACGTCACAAAGCAACATTTAGAACTGGACATGGAACCACAGACTGGTTCTAAATAGGAAAAGGATTACATCAAGGCTGTATGTTGTCACTCTGCTTAATTAACTTATATGCAGAGTACATCATGAGAAACGCTGGGCTGGATGAAGAACAAGCTGGAATCAAGATTGCCGGGAAAAATATAAATAACCTCAGATATGCAGATGACACAACCCTTATAGCAGAAAGTGAAAAAGAATTAAAGAGCCTCTTGATGAAAGTGAAAAAGGAGAGTGAAAAAGTTGGCTTAAAATTCAACATGCAGAAAACTAAGATCATGGCGCACACTCCAATTAGTTCAGTTGCTCAGTCATGTTCGACTCTTTACGATCCCATGAATTAGAGCACGCCAGGCCTTCCTGTCCATCACCGACTCCCGGAGTTCATTCCAATTCATGTCCATCAAGTCGGTGATGCAATCCAGCCATCTCATCCTCTGTCATCTCCTTTTCCTCCTGCCCACAATCCGTCCCAGCATCAGAGTCTTTTCTAATGAGTCATCTCTTCACATGCGATGGCCAAAGTATTGGAGTTTCAGCTTTAGCATCAGTCCTTCCAAAGAATACCCAGAACTGATCTCCTTTAGAATGGACTAGTTGTATCTCCTTGCAGTTCAAGGGACTCTCAGGAGTCTTCTCCAACATCACAGTTCAAAAGCATCAGTTCTTCAGTGCCCAGCCTTCTTCACAGTCCAACTCTCACATCCATACATGACCACTGGAAAAACCATAGCCTTGACTAGATGGACTTTTGTTGGCAAAGTAATGTCTCTGCTTTTCAATATGCTATCTAGGTTGGTCATTTCTTTCCTTCCAAGGAATAAACATCTTTTAATTTCATGGCTGCAGTCACCATCTGCAGTGATTTTGGAGCCCCCCAAAATAAAGTCTGACACTGTTTCCTCTGTTTCCCCATCCATCTGCCATGAAGTGATGGGACCAGATGCCATGATCTTAGTTTTCTGAATGTTGAGCTTTAAGCTAACTTTTTCACTTTCCTCTTTCACTTTCATCAGAGACTTTTTAGTTCCTCTTTCACTTTCTGCCAGAAAGGTGGTGTCATCTGCATATCTGAGATTATTGATATTTCTCCTGGCAATCTTGATTCCAGCTTGTCCTTCTTCCAGCCCAGTGTTTCTCATGACGTTCTCTGCATATAAGTTGAATAAGCAAGGTGACAATTTACAGCCTTGACATACTCCATTTTCTATTTGGAACTAGTCTATTGTTCCATGTCCAGTAATAGCTGTTGCTCCCTGACCTGCATATAAGTTTCTCAAGAGACACGTCAGGTGGTCTGGTATTCCCATCTCTTTCAGAATTCCTACAGTTTATGGTGATCCACACTGTTAAAGGCTTTGGCATAGTCAATAAAGCAGAAATAGATGTTTTTCTGGAACTCTCTTCCTTTTTTCATGATCCAACAGATGTTGGCAATTTGATCTCTTTTTCCTCTGCCTTTTCTAAAACCAACTTGAACATCTAGAATTTCATGATTCACATATTGCTGAAGCCTGGCTTGGAGAATTTTGAGCATTACTTTACTAGCGTGTGAGATGAGTGCAATTGTGTGGTAGTTTGAGCATTCTTTGGCTTTGCCTTTCTTTTGGATTAGAATTAAAAGTGACCTTTTACTGTCCTGTGGCCACTACTGAGTTTTCCAAATTTGCTGGCATATTGAGTGCAGCACTTTCACAGCATCATCTTCCAGGATTTGAAATAGCTCAACTGGAATTCCATCACCTCCTCTAGCTTTGCTTGTAGTGATGCTTTCTAAGGCCCACTTGACTTCACATTCCAGTACATCTGGCTCTAGGTGAGTGATCACACCATTATGATTATCTTGGTCGTGAAGATCTTTTTTGTACAGTTCTTCCATGTATTCTTACCACCTCTTCTTAATATCTTCTGCTTCTGTTAGTTTCATACCATTTATGTCTTTTATTGATTTCCAGTACCATCACTCCATGGCAAATAGTTGGGGAAACAATGGAAACAGTGGCTGACTTTATTTTTCGGAGCTCCAGAATCACTACAGATGGTGATTGCAGCCATGAAATTAAAAGACATCTACTCCTTGGAAGGAAAGTTATGACCAACCTATACAGCACACTAAAAAGCAGAGACATTATTTTACCAGCAATGGTCTGTCTGGACAAGGCTATAGTTTTTCCAGTGGTCATGTATGGATGTGAGAGTTGGACTATAAAGAAAGCTGAGCACCGAAGAATTGATGCTTTTGAACTGTGCTGTTCGTGAACTCTTGAGAGTCCCTTGGACTGCAAGGAGATCCAACCAGTCCATTCTAAAGAAAATCAGTCCTGGGTGTTCATTGGAAAGTCTGATGTTGAAGCTGAAACTCCAATACTCTGGGCACTTGATGTGAAGAACTGACTCATTTGAAAAGATCCTGATGCTGGGAGGGATTGGGGACAGGAGGAGAAGAGGATGACAGAGGATGAGCTGGCTGGATGGCATCACCGACTTGATGAACATGGGTTCGGGTGGACTGTGGGAGTTGGAGATGGACATGGAGGCCTGACATACTGCAATTCATGGGGTCACAAAGAGTCGGACACAACCGAGCAACTGAACTGAACTGATTGAAGTGAAACTAGATTTATTATAAATGTGTGTTGCAAACTCTAGGGCTACTGCTAAAACAAGTTTAAAATGGAGTATATTTGTTATGTTAAGAAAGTGGAGACAATGGAATTGTATAAAATTCCAAGCTAAAGTCTCAAGAGGCAGAAAAAAGAAAGAAAAAAAGCAAAGAATAAGGGTAACAAATAGAAAAGAATAATAAATATGTTAGATATTAATTCAAACATATCATTAACCATTTTGAATATCAATGTTTCTATTGATTAATTAAAAGACAGAGCCGACTCATTGGAAAAGACCCTGTTGCTGTGAAAGATTGAAGACCAAAGGAGAAGAGAGAAGCAGAGAATGAGATGGTTAGATAGAATCATCAACTCAATGAACATGATTTTGAGCAAACTCTAGGAGTTAATGAAGATCAAGGAAGCATGGAGTGCTGCAGTTCATGGTGTCACCAAGAGTCAGGCATGACTTAGCAACTAAGCAACAAAAGACTGCTTCACCTAACAAGAGCAGAATACATATTTTTTCTAAGTTAACATGGAATACTTAATTAGATAAATCACATTCTTAACAAACTTTGAAAACATTAAAATAATAAAAATTTTACAATATTTGCTCTCAAAAATAAATAACATAAAGACAGTTGGAGATTTAAAAGTAAACTTCTAAATACCACATGGATCCAAAGGAAATCTCAAGAAAAAATTTTAAATATTTTTAACTACATGAGAATGAAAACACAACTTATCCAAATTTGTGGGACATACAAAAGTCATGCTTAGAAAAAAATCAACAGCATTGAATACATATATTTGAAAAAAAGAAGATTTAAATTCTATAATATTCTACCATAAGAAACCAGAAAAAAATAGAGTAAATTAAATACAAAAAAGCAGAAGAAATGTAGTTGGAAATGGAAACCCATTCCGGTATACTTGCCTGGAAAATTTCATGGACAGAAGAGACAGGAGGGCTACAGTCCATGGGGTAGCATAGAGTTGGTCATGACTGGGCAACTGAGCACACTAGTGGAAATAAAGAAATAAAACTTAGAGCAGAAATCAGTGAAACTGAGAATAAGATCTCAAGAAAGAAAATCAATGAAACGAAAAGCTTATTCTTTGAATAAATGAATAAAATTGATAAACGTCTAAGCAGGTTAACTAGGAAAAAAAAAGAGGGAGAATGCAAATTAGTAATATCAGAAATGAAAGGGAAAATCAACACAAGATCCCGTGGACTTTAAAGAGAATAATCAAATACTGTGAACTCTATGCTCACAATTTTCATAACCTGAATAAAATGACCTGATTCCTTGAAAGCCATAATCTGCCAAAACTCACACAAGAAGAAGTAAACAGTCTATTAAAGAAATTGGTGAATTTTTAATAACTCTCTAGATAGATCTGGCCCAGATGGATCCCCTGGCTTCTACCAAATTTTATGGAAAAAAGAGTAATCTCTACAATCTCTTTCAGGAGTTAGAAGCAGAGGGCCTGCATTCTCACTCATATTATTAGGCCAGCTTTACCCTATACCAGCTCTCACATTAACCTATACCAGCTCGTACGATTCTGAGAATTAGACTGTAAAGAAGACAATACACCAAAGAATTGATGCGTTTGAACTGTGGTGCTGGAAAAGACTACTGTGAGTCCCTTGGACAGCAGAAGGTCAAACCAGTCAATCTTAAGAGAAATCAACTTTGAATATTCACTGGAAGGACTGATGCTAAAGTTGAAACTCCAGTATTTTGGTCATCTGATGTGACCAGACACTCACTGGAAAAGTCCTTGATGCTGGGAATGATTCAGGGCAGAAGGAGAAGTTTGCTTCAGAGTATGAGATGCCTGAACTGCATCACTGATGCAGTGAACATGAACTTGGGTAAATCCGGGAGATGGTGAGGGACAGGGAGGCCTGGTGTGCTGCAGTTCATGGGGTTGCAAAGAGTTGGACACGGCTGAGCAACTTAAACAACAACAGCAACACTTTACCAAAGCCAGACAATGACAATACAAGAAAACAAAGGTATAGATCAATATCTCTCCAGAACATAACTGCAAATCTCCTCAACAAAATATAAGCAAATATAATCCAACAATGTATAAAGAGAATTGCATACCATGACCAAGTGTGATTTATTCTATATATTTATCATGGCTCAGTGTTTGTAAATCCGTAATGTTAACAAGCTAAAAACAAAAAATAACATGATCATGTCAATAAATGTGAAAAAAAAATTTGGCAAAATCTAATACCCACTTTCATAAATGGAACCTCAATAGACTAGGAAAGAGGGAAACTTCAACTTGATAAACAGTACCTATAAATTACAGCAAATATTATATTTAATAATGAAAACCTTAAAATTTTCTCATTAAGATCAGAAATAAAATAAGTTTATCCCCTTTTATCACTGTTTTTATCATTGCAATGGGAATTTTGGCCAATGTAATAAATAAGAAAAAGAAATAAAATGCATACTTATTGGGGAAGAAGAGATAAAACTGCTTTTGTTCACAGATGGCATTACTGTGTAGAAAATCTAAAAGAATGAGCAACAATAAAAATCCTTCCTAGAACTAAAGTGATTATTGTGAGGTTGCAGGATACAGTGTTAATGTACTAAAGTCAGTTAGCAACTAGTACATGAATCTGAAATTAAATGCCTTGTACCATTTACACTAGTCTATAAAAATTTAAATAATATACATCTAACAAAATATGTACAGATCTATAGAAAGAAAACTGTAAAACTATTGAGAGATGTCAAGCAGAACTAAATAAATGGAGAAATATTCTGTGTTCAAGAACAGAAAGATTCATCATTGTCAAGATGATAATCCTTCCCAACTTGATCTATAGATTCATGCAATACTAGTCAAAAATCACAGGAAACAGTATTGAAAATATCAACAAACTAATTCTGAAGTTTATATAAAGAAGTAAAAGATCCAGAATAGTCAGTCTCATGGTGAAGAAGATCAAAGTTGCAAGACTGACACTACCTGACTCAAGACTTTACTGTAAATCTCCTCTAATCAAGTGGTATAGTTTAAGTAGATCAGTGACAAATAGACCAATGCCACAGACTAGAGAATCCAGAAATAGACATGCATAAATAAATTCAGCTGATCTTTTGACAAAGGAGCAAAGGCAATGCAATGAGACAAAAGATAAACTTTTCATCAAATGGTACTGGAACAATTAGACATCCACACACATACAAATAAATCTAGACATAAATGTTACATTTTCACAAAATTAATTCAAAATAAATTATATACTTGGACAAAATTATAAAAATTTTAGAAAATAGCACAGGAGTAAATCAAGATGTGTTTGGAAATTATGATGACTTTTAGACAGAACACAAAAGCAAGTTTCGTGAAAAAAATGGTTGATAAGCTGGGTTTCATTGAAATTAAAAACTTTTGCTATGAAAAAGACAATATCAAAACAATGCTAAGACAAGGCATGGACAAGAGGAAAAACTTGCATAATGCATGTCTGATAAAGGGTTATACAAAAGGTTAAAACTTAAGAATGAGAAAACAAACAAACCAATTAGTAAATGGGCCAAAACACTTCACAGACATCTCACCAATAAAACAAATACGAAAGACATGAAAAGACTTGCCACGTCATAAGTCATCATGGAGATGCAAATTTAAACAGCAATGAATTAGTCCTGTATACTTATTAGAATGGCAAAAATCCAGAATACTGATGTACCAAATGTTGGTAAGGAAAATGGAACAGCAGAAATTCTCAATAGTTAGGAAAAATGCAAATAATATGGACATTTTGGAAAATAGTTTGGCAGTTTCTTTAAATAAATCAGCATACTCTTACCATATAATCCAATAATGGTATAATGGTATAATATGTGAAGGAAAGAAATGCATATTGCTAAAAGGAGAAAGTCAATCTGAAAAGATTTCATACTGTATGACTCCAACTGTATAACATTCTGGAAAAGAAAAAAAAAAACAGAGTTGGAAAAAAAAAATCAGAGGTCTTTTTAGGTTTTAAGGAGAAGGGACTGTTGAATACACAGAGCACAGAGTATATTTAATGAGCGAAACTGCTAAGTCTGAAATTATAATGATGGATATATGTTAGAGCACATTTGTCAAAACTCATGGAATATACCACACCCAGAAATCATTCTAATGTAAACTATAGACTTTGGGGGATTATGATGGTTTAATATGGGTTCATCATCTGTAACAATGATAACACTCTGGGATATGCTAATAATAACGGTCTATGCATATTTTGGGAGTGGAAAATCTCTTACCTTTGTTAAATATTGTTGTAAGCTTAATACTGCTGTAAAAAATTTTCTATTAAAAAATTATGCATAACAAAATATAGAAACATAACAAGTATAGGAAGAAGAGAGACAATTATAAATTCTGAAAGATACTCAAATTATTTGTGGGAGAAAATCTTCAGTTGAAAGAGTTCACCCCTTTCTATGCAAATGGTATCCTGAAATCATGAGTCACCATAGGCTTGACATCCTTCAAAAAGTATTTACTTCACTGCAGACATGCCTGTATTTGTTACCTCATAGACACTTGCTCCTTGGAAGAACTATGACAAACCTACACAACGTATTAAAAAGCAGAGACATTATCTTCCTGACATTATCTTCCTGACTAGACAAAAGATCCGTCTAGTCAAAGATATGGTTTTTCCAATAGTCATGTATGGATGTGAGAGTTGGACCATAAAGAAGGCTGAGTGCCGAGAAATTGATGTTTTTGAACTGTGGTGTTGGAGAAGACTCTTGAGAGTCGCTTGGACTGCAAGGAAACCAAAACCAGTCCATCCCAAATGAGATCAGTCCTTAATATTTATTGGGGGGCTGATGCTGAGGCTGAAACTCCAATACTTTGGCCACCTTATGCAAATAGCCAACTCATTACAAAAGACCCTGATGTTGGGAAAGATTGAAGGCAGGAGGAGAAGGGGATGACAGAGGATGAGATAGTTGGATGGCATCACTGACTCAATGGACATGAGTTTGAGCAAGCTCCACGAGAAGGTGAAGGACAGAGAAGCCTGGCATGCTGCAATCCATGGGGCCACAAAGAGTCTGACAAGACTGAGTCACTGACCAACAAGACAAGTAACAGTTGTCTGATAGTAGGGTAACATTCTAGTGTTTATCAGCAACGTCTCCTGATAACAGAGAATAGTGACAGGAATATCAGCTGAAGAATTCTATAAACCAGAGTTTTCTAAGCATAGTCAGAGAGTCCTTCTGTTTGAAATTTGTAAATGTCTCTGGTTTCTTGGGGGGATAGACAGGGAGGAATGAGGTAAAAGGATACAGAAGAGAGAAAGGAAGAGAGGGAAATCACCTGTAAAGCAAGTGAGCACTTGATCAGATCTAAATTTAATTGCCGACTAAGGTCTGTCTAGTCAAGGCTATGGTTTTTCCAGTAGTCATGTATGGATGTGAGAGTTGGACTGTGAAGAAGGCTGAGCGCTGAAGAATTGATGCTTTTGAACTGTGGTGTTGGAGAAGACTCTTGAGAGTCCCTTGGACTACAAGGAGATACAATCAGTCCATTCTGAAGGAGATCAGCCCTGGGATTTCTTTGGAAGGAAGGATGCTAAAGCTGAAACTCCAGTACTTTGGCCACCTCATGCAAAGAGTTGACTCATTGGAAAAGACTTTGATGCTGGGAGGGATTGGGGGCAGGAGAAGAAGGGGATGACCGAGGATGAGATGGCTGGATGGCATCACTGACTCGATGAATGCCAGACTGAGTGAAGTCCGGGAGTTGGTGATGGACAGGGAGGCTCGGTATGCTGCGATTCATGGGGTCGCAAAGAGTTGGACCCGACTAAGCGACTGAACTGAACTGACATTTAATTTGAAGACTCAAAAAAAAAACTTAATCTTTCCTAAAGCACAATTTTCACAGGAGAGTTCATAATTGTCCATAATATTACATTTGTGTGGAATCAGGTCATTGCTTTCTGTTTTGTTTTGTCATTGAGTTTTTGACATATGAGAATTAAAGTATATTTTGAGTACATGGAAAGTACTTGCCAAAAGGTAGAAGTACTAACCGCATATTAAGTAAAATCCAGAAAACAAAGGAAATATCAAAGAGGTACTTAAAGCAAAAACATAGAACATAAGCATGAGCAATTCAAGAGATATACTCCAATCAGTAATGTATGATAGTAAGTAAAATCAGTCAAAATCTAAACATATACTTATTTAAACAGTGCCTAAGATAAAATACAATGATTTACAAGGGTTAAAAACAAAATAGTAAGTAATATTTCAAATAAATGTAAACAAAATAAAACAAGGTTACAAGAGATAGTAAATTTGAGGTTAAAAGGATGAATGGAACAAGATTATTTTTTATTGATAAGCATTTTATCCTATAATTTATACAGAATATGCACATTAAATTTATATGTGCTAAATACCACTGCATCACTATTATAAAATAGAGAAATACTAGGAGAAATTGGAGAAGGCAATGGCACCCCATTCCAGCACTCTTGCCTGGAAAATCCCATGGACAGAGGAGCCTGGTGGGCTGCAGTTCATGGGGTCGCTAAGAGTCGGACACGACTGAGCAACTTCACTTTCACTTTTCACTTTCATGCATTGGAGAAGGAAATGGCAACCCACTCCAGTGTTCTTGCCTGGAGAATCCCAAGGACGGGGAGGCCTGATGGGCTGCCGTCTCTGGGGTTCCACAGTCAAACATGACTGAAGCAACTTAGCAGCAGCAGCAGCAGGAGAAATTAGTGTAAGTAAAAATTCTATGAGAAATTTTACCATCATACGCTCATGCTCTAATAGATATACTGGATAAAATAAAATATAATTAAGGAATGATGTAATTGTTAAAACACCATACATATACATCAAACTTGCACGTGTGCATGCTAAGTCACTTCAGTCATGTCTGCCTCTGTGCAACCCTATGGACTGTAGCCCATCAGGCTCCTCTGTCCATGGGATTCTCCAGGCAAGAATCCACTCGAGTGGATTGCCATGCCCTCTTCCAGGGAATCTTCCCCACCCAGGAACTGAACCCACATCTCTTACATCTCCTACTTTGGCAGGCAGATTCTTTACCACTGGGTAAAGGGCCACCTGGGAAGCCACATACATCAAACAGTACCTGCCAAACCTTAAAGTTTGCAAAACCAATCATACACTGTACCACAGAAAAAGCTTAAATTATTTTCAAAAGTTATAAATGCCAAGGGTAACATTTTATGCAAATAAAATTTTAAAAAATATTTATTTAATATCTAAGTATTTTTAAGACAGGAGTGCCCCTGGTATATGTTAATATATGCAATTCATTTGTGAGAGCAGCTCAAAAAGTTTTTAAATTGAAAAACAGTCATTGCTTTCATATATTTACTAACTACCTGAGGTCAAATCCTTATCATTATACTTTACACTTTTTTATATATTTGTCCCTATCAAATATAGTTGTTAATACCTCTCCTTATTTATTTTCAATGCTTATTTTCTAGCATAATATCTATCATCTTCCATCCTAGATAATTGAACTCATTATCAAGGCCATTTTATATCTGTTATTCATATTTCCCTGTCTAGATTTATTCATCAAATGTATACTGAGTGCCCATTTCTATCAGTCGCAGAACTAAATATTTTGCTTAAAAATGAATAAAACAAGGGCTAATTCAAGAGGTGCAGAGTGGAATGTGTGTGTGTGTGTGTGTGTGTGTGTGTGTGTATGTGTGCTCAGTCACTCAGCTATGTCCAAATCTGCAACCCCATGGATTGCTGCCCACCAGGCTCCTCTATCCATGGAGTTTTTCAGGCAAGGATACTGGAGTGATTATCATTTCCTACTCCAGGAGATCCTCTGAACCCAAGGATAAAAACTGCATTTGCTGTGTCCCCTCCATTGGCAGGCAGATTCTTTACAACTGAGCTACCTGAAGGACCCACACAGTGGAATGAGCTGGCATATCAACCAGACATTTAGCTGTTTGAATATATAACACTTCTCTTCTGACCCAATGCATTCGCTTCTTATGAGATATGGAATTGCACCTAAGTAAAGCCTCCTTACATCTCGACAAGCATAGAGGCAGCAGTATGGAGACTAATAGCTGCCTCTGTAGACTGGTTTCCCAGGTGGTGTCAATGGTAAAGAAGCTGCCTGCCAATGCAGCAGACGTAAGAGACTCAGATTCAATCCCTGGATTGGGAAATCCCCTGGAGGAGGGCATGGCTATCCACCCAGTATTCTTGTCCAGAGAATTCCCTCAGACAGAGGAGCCTTTAGGGCTACAGTCCATAGGGTCACAGAGAGTCAGACTCGACTGAAACAACTTACCTTGCAAGCACGTAGACAGACTTCAGCATATCAAGAAGACAAAGGACCAGAACTCAGAAAAAGCTTTTATTCTCCAACCACAAGAGTACATACAAAGAAGCAAGTAGCAACACCATCATAGGTGAAATAATGCACTAATTTGAATTTGATTTTGTGCTCATAATCATTAGATTGCACCCCTCAATAAACAATGTTATTGTAACATAGACTACTCCAATGCATTTTCACAATCACTATTTCTGTATATATATTTAGCTTTATGAGCAATTAGAATTATATTTTTAATTTTCAAATAGCTTGTGTCTTCTAAGGCTCTAGGAAAAAGGTAAAACACTATTCTGTATCTTACTCAGAGAAAGTTTGTCCTGAGGTTAATAGTAGTGAAGTATATGGAAATTGCTTCACTGGATGACCAGCCACCTCCTGCTTTTCATTTGAAGGGTACATATGCCAGATGCAGTTAAATTTTGTCCATGGCACATGGCATTGAAAATTGTAAACTTACTCCAAGGAAAATATTGGTGCCCAATTTATAATTAAACATTAAAGAATCCTATTGTTTATTTCCCCTCTTTCCTCTATATTTTTCATAAGTATTTTAAAGATCAAAATTCTCAATAATTTCCCAAAAGGCTTAGACTATTTGAGGTTCCCTAGTACAAGGTGCCCAAGCAAGATACATTTTGTCATGAGTGATGTATCATATAGGGTGCAAAGTGTGTACCTCTCCTGGGAAAAGATAATTTTTTATGACTAACATTTAGCCAGTACGTTGCATGTGTATTGATAATGCAATCAAAAGTGTTGCTTTCAGTGGAAAGGAGGGAGGTGGAGAAAGAGAGTTACTACACTATTCCCAATCAAACATTGTTAACTTTGTCAACCTTGGGATTGTCAAGACTATGTTACAATGACCAGTTAGATAGAAAAATCATCTTTATTATATTTCAGGTATTAGAGTGTTGCAGTTTCAAATTCACCATTTTTACCACTGTTGTTATACAGTCAAATATCCATTTATGCTTATGATGGCATTCACAATATACTCAGAAACTGAAGATGGTTAAGCAAAAATGTAAATTGAAAGTAGAAAATATTCCAGCCAAGATCTTAGTCTGGGTATTGTGGAAATGGCTTTATCTAAGCACGTGCAGTCAGTATTCACTGAACTGTAACATTAGTGCACAACTCTGATTAACAGTTCCTAAAAACTTAATCTCATCAGAAATCTTGGGATGGGGGAAGCTTAATTGTCTACTGAGAGTCTGGTACTTTTCACCTGCACACAGGGTTGCCATGATGAAGTTCTTTTAAAGCAGTAAGAAGAAGAACAAAAGAAAATCAGCCAGAAGTATTTGTCGGCAAGATTCCTTAATGTCCGTTTCAAAAGTCACAGATTACAGTTAAAAATGGAAGCCCTCTTTCAAACAAAGAAAGAAAGGTTATGAGAAAATACAGTTTGCCATTATTGATGTACAAAGCCGGTTCTGATTGCATCTATCCTGTAGCTCCCCCACATGTACCACTCGGATATTACCTAAATGTTGGAAGTGAAAGAGGAGCTTCAGCCATCGCTCTTCCCACTGCTGCTATGAGAGCCCAGTTTGATGAGCATCACATCTGACCTCTGTTTTTCTCATTTAACTTATTTTATGGACTGCTTGTCAGGTGGTCTCTGTGTGGTTTGCTCAGCTAACACTAGAAACATGTAAAAGTCATACAAATTATAATTTAAGTAAAGGAAATAAACTCAATTGACCATCGATTGTTCTTTTCTCTTATCCCAGTACCAGGTAAGAGCATCTAAGTGTAATGATTGTGAACTCAAAGAATTTCTGTTTCACTACACTTCATTTTTACTGGGAATGAAGTTAGTGGCTTCAACTTTAGTCTTTCTCTCTCTTTCTCCAACCCCCCACCCCTCTCCCTCTCCAAAAGCATGCCCATGACAGGCAAATAGTAATTCTACTGTTTTAGCACTATAGTCTGCCTTTCTTCCTTTCTGAACGCTTAATAATGATAGAGAATTAAACAAATAAAAGCAGACTTATTATAGAGCAAAATCCTTAGTTTTATTTGAAGAAGTGCCCATATAAGGAATAGAGTAGAACTGAAGTTTTCAAATATATTCATTTTCTGGTTAGTTATTACCAATAACAGAGTAGTGTTTATACTTTATTTTCTAGTTTTTCCCAATTGGTGACTTAAGTCCTTCTTATGCCCAAGCACTTCTCTGGTTAGCAGAATAATATAAACTTGTTTGAAATTTCTTGCTCTTAGATTGCTTAACATTTTTGCTTAACTATCTTCAGTTTCTGAGTATATTGTGAATGCCATCATAAGCATAAATGGATATTTGACTGTGTAACAACAGTGGAAAAGGATTGAAAAACCTTTGCATTTATACAGATTTCATCATCCCCCTTTTCTCTGTGTGTCACTGTTGATTCCTAAGCATATTTATCTACATTTTGTTAATTGTAATTTAAAATTCCATCTTAAAAGATGTACATTTATACTATAGTAATTTTGAAGGCAAGCAGTTATTTCATTGGGTTGTCACTCTTTCCCGAAATCAAACCCTCCCTGTCACATATAAATAGATTGCTTGATATACATGTAATATCCTGTCGGTGTCATGCACTCTTTTCTTTAATCTGACTGACATGGCACATAATAAAACGCTCACTTCAATATATGTCTGTTGCATTTTGCCTAATTCTGGGCTTAGTTTAATATTAGTCATGAATATTTCCTCCAACTAGACATGAATTTGAATATATACAAGGCACAGTTTATGTTCGTACTAAAGCACAGGCTTCAACCTTATTTTTTATTGCTTACCCTGTTTGTGATGAATTAAGTCATCTCAAGAAGAGAACTGAAAGCAACAGGGACCAGAACTGTTATCTTTATCCTCAAGTCAGGTAGAGTGTGAATGGGTGAAATTCAACTGCTGTGTTTTACTTTTCCTGAGCATCAGAGCCAAGAGTTAGAGAGGTCTGCTCAGTGGGAGAAAATAACTACAGAGGAAACTATATTACATCTCTGAGTTTCTTCTAGGCTAAAAGCCACAGCAGTTTTTAGTGTCCCACTACATAAGGTTATATTTATACTGTATTTCATTTTATCATAGGCATGGATGAGTCCATTATCCTTTATTCCCATTTATATTTTAAATATCTGCAAATTAAATTAATGAAAGAAGAAAAAGTTATTAGAATATGTGAGTGTACAGGTGAGTGTACATTTGAACACAAACCCAAAGTGTTCACATATACATATATAAACAGGTATATATATGTGCGTGTACACACACACACACACCACATACACACATATATATATACATGGGATCATGTATAATTTTACAATTTCAAGTCCTAATTACTTGAGCACATTTTTCTCTTGGATTACAATAATTGTAAATATTTAGGACATTCCCATGACCCACTTAAATTCAACAAA
>SJYC01041662.1:0-11972 GCA_006408675.1 Madoqua kirkii | reverse complement strand
CATCCAGAAAATGAAGATCATGGCATCCGGTCCCATCACTTCATGGGAAATAGTTGAGGAAATAGTGGAAACAGTGTCAGACTTTATTTTTTTAGGCTCCAAAATCACTGCAGATGGTGATTGCAGCCATGAAATTAAAAGACAATTATTCCTTGGAAGAAAAGTTATGACCAAACTAGATAGCATATTGAAAAGCAGACACATTACTTTGCCAACTAAGGTCTAGTCAAGGCTATGGTTTTTCCTGTGGGCATACATGGATGTGAGAGTTGGACTGTGAAGCAAGCTGATTGCGGAAGAATTGAAGCCTTTGAACTGTGGTGTGGGAGAAGACTCTTGAGAGTCCTTGGCCTGTAAGGAGATCCAACCAGCCCATTCTGAAGAAGATCAACCCTGAGATTTCTTTGAAAGGGATGATGCTAAAGCTGAAACTCCAATATTTTGGCCACCTCATATGAAGAGTTGACTCATTGGTAAAGACTCTGATGATGAGAGGAATTGGAGGCAGGAGGAGAAGAGGATGACAGAAGATGAGATGGCTGGATGGCATCACTGACTCGATGGATGTGAGTCTGAGAGAACTCTGGGAGTTGGTGATAGATAGGGAGCCCTGGCATGCTGCAATTCTTGGGGCTGCAAAGCATCAAACACAACTGAATGACTGAACTGAACTGAACTGAACTGAACTGAACTGATGAGACCAGATGCCATGATCTTCGTCTTTTGAATATTGAGTTTTAAGCCAACTTTTTCATTCTCCTCTTTCACTTTCATCAAAAGGCTCTTTAGTTCTTCTTCACTTTCTGTCATAAGGGTGGTATCATGTGTATATCTGAGGTTATTGATATTTCTACCGGCATTCTTGATTTCAGCTTGTGCTTCATCCAGCCAGCATTTCTCATGATGTACTCTGCATATAAGTTAAATAAGCAGGGTGACAATATACAGCCTTGATGTACTCCTTTCTCTATTCGGAACCGGTCTGTTGCTCATGTCCAGTTCTAATTGTTGCTTCTTGACCTGCATACAGATTTCTCAGGAGGTAGATCAGGTGGTCTGATATTCCTATCTCTTTCAGAATTTTCCACAGTTTGTAGTGATTCACACAGTCAAAGGCTTTGGCATAGTCTACAGAAATAAATGTTTTTCTGGAACTCTCTTGCTTTCTAGATGACAACAGATGTTGGCAATTTGATCTCTGGTCCCTCTGCCAAAGGTCAAAAACAAATATTTAGCACAAATATAATCAAATATAACCACATGTTAGCATCACTGATATTGTGTGAGACAGACTCTGTTAGACCAGATTTAAAGATTTTAATGTGTCCCTTTCCCCAAAACCTTCACCTAAAGAAACTCAAATGTTGCACAGTCAGGACAAAATCCTATCACTGTGACAACCTCTCAATGTCCCGGTTTTTCAGCTGGATCTTCAGGGTTCTTGTTACCTTAAAAGTTGTGCTTATTCATTCAGTCATGTCTGACTCTTTGCAACCCATGGATCATAGCCTGCCAGGTTCCTTTGTCCGTGGGGATTCTCCATGGCAAGAATACACTAGAGTGGATTGCCATGCCCTCCTCCAGGGAATCTTCTCAACTCAGGGATCTAATCCAGGTCTCCCATACTGCGGGTGGACTCTTTACAAGCTGATCTATCAAGGAAACTCATTTTAAAAGTTAGCCTGTGCTAATTTGAACATTTATTTAATTTATAACACTTTTAGTTGAATTTTCTCTGATGCAACTCTGCACTTAAAGGTAGAGCCTTGAAACTGATTTTAAATGCAGTACTATCACAAAAAGCATGCTTCCAGAGTATTCTCTTTCTTGAAGCAAATAAGCAGTAAGACAAGTTAATGAAAGAGCTTTTCTCATGATGTATTTTCCTCACAAATAATTGTTCTACTCTCAGAGAATATGAGAGAGAGAGAATGGAAGATAAAAAAATGGCACATCCTGGAGTCTCTCAACTCTTTCTGTAAAGAAATATATGTACATACACAAAGATGAGTTCATGTGGCTCTCAACATTTTTCATCAGCCTATATACTCTGTTGTTGTGCTTCACAGGTAAGGAGGTTATTGATGCAGTTTGTGCTAATCATTCTAGCATCCCATAAATTAATGGCCTCTTTCTTTCTCAAAAAAAAAAGTTATAGATCAGACAAAATACTAAAAAGTAATTTCTGTATGAAGAAGTTAATTTAGCATGTGGAACATAAAGGCCATTCATCAACGTTAAAGGCTTTGAAGTAGAACATCAGGACTATTACAAATGACTGCTGAATCAAGTCAAAATAGAGACAAGCTCTAAATAAAAGGTTAGATTTTACATGGGATAAAGTAGACCAATGATGCTTGAGTTCCTTGGGTATCTGAATAGAACAGGCCATTCATCCCAAGGAATAACCTCTAATTGTCAACTTGTACTAGAATTTTCAAGACAAGTTGAATCTAGGAGTCTAATTAGTGTAAGGTTGTGAAATGTTTGGCTAAACTAGTGGATATTGGCCAGATTTCCTCAGTCAATGACCAGAACAACTAAGAGAAAACCTAAGGCTTAGATCAGCAACTCACTAATTTATAAGTATGTTTCTCTGAGCAAACAGTAAACAGAACTTTCAGAAACATATCTATTTGCAGATATAAATAATAAATCATTTTTAACAGCTAAATTGAACTTCACACATTTGGACAATGTCAACCTTGGTATTCAAATTTCTAACAGTCTATTTGTATAATATGTCTCAAGGCATCTTTGAAGTAAACTCATTGGAATCTTAATACCAAGGAGTTAGTCAGTCAGTCTTAAAGGAAATCAATCCTGAATATTCGTTGATGCTGAAACTGAAGCTTGAATACTTCAGCCACCTGATACAAAGAGCCAACGCATTGGAAAAGATCCCGATGCTGGGAAAGACTGAAAGCAAAGGAGAAGGGAGCCGCGGAGAATGGGATGGTTAGATAGCATCACCCACTCGATGTTCATGAATTTGAGCAAACTCTGGCAAACAGTGAAGGACAAGGAAGCCTGGAATGCTTCAGTCCATGGGGTCTTAAAGAGTAGGACGTGGTTTAGTGACTGAACAATAAGGGATTCCCAGGTGGTGGTGGTGGTGGTGGTTTAGTTGTTAAGTCGTGTCCAACTCTTGCGACTCCATGAACTCTAGCCCATATGGGTTTCTCCAGGCAAGAAGATTGGAGTGGGTTGGCATTCCCTTCTCCAGGGGATCTTCCCAACCCAGGAATTGAACCCAGGTCTCCTGCATTGCAGGCAGATTCTTTACTAACTGAACTACAGAAGTCCCAGTTCCCAGGTCACTCAGCTGTAAAGAATCTGCCTGCTAATTCTGGAGTCACAGGAGATATGGGTTTGAGGCCATGGTTGAGAAGATCCCCTGGAGGAGGAAATGCCAACCCACTCCAATCTTCTTGCCTGAGAAATCCCGTGGACAGAGGAGCCTGGTGGGCTACAGTCCATAGAGTCACAAAAAGTCAGACATGATTGAGTGAATGAACATTCAGGCAAACGGCAGATCACCAATTATGTTCTGAGGTAACAAGAAGGTTGAATTGAGGCACAGGTCACCTCAAAAAAGTTCATCAAAATGAAAGGAAAATAAAATTTAAATGTAGCCCACAAGTCTTTGGTCTTTAATACAACTACCTATTTAAAATAACCCCACAGTTTCTACTCACAGGTTTTGCTTAGCTGTTCAGAGGAGTTTTCAAAATCTCTTTGCAGTTACATGTGTTGGTGACTTTCTCTTCCTCTCCTACTCTTTCTCCAATTTGTCTGCATGGATGCATGAGTCTTAAGTCACTTGTTGTATCTGACTTTCTGTGACCCCCCAGGCTCACCCGTCCATGGGATTCTCCAGGCAAGAATACTGGAATGGATTGCCATGCCCTGCTCAGCATATTCTTGAGCAAAGCCAGGTGGAACCCCCAGATGCTGCCGCAACACATCTTGGGATCTTTAATGTGTATATCTGTTATATTCTAATACTCTCAGAGTTCTATATATTAGAGAAAACAGGAAAGGATAGTCTTCACTTCATATCCAAGGACGCAAAACCGAGGTTTCATATGCATCAATATGACTGTACTCATCATATGTAGCCATTTATATAAGGGACTTGTGTATATGGGGACTTTGGTACCTGCAGAATCTCCCAGAACCAATTCCTCATGCATACTGAGGGATGACTGAACTAAGTTCTGGAGAGACAGAAAAATAACGCTTTGGCTCTGAATTCTCTTGACTAATTTTATATGCATCTGCCTCTAACTTCAATTCTATAGTGAATTTAAAACCCCTCCAAGAGTGCTATAAAAGATTTCTACTTTCTACTTTTTTTCCTATTTTCAACCTAATATCTCACTGCTATCATGAAAGAAAATCATCTATCTTCATCTAGCTGCCAAACAAGTCTTCTCTGCATATACGGATATATAGAGACAAATTCTGGCACTTGTTTTAAAGGAAAAGAAGGTGGTACAGTCTAAACTAGTTAACGGGGAATCAAAAGTAACTTGTGATTCAAGAATAAGAATGTGTCTTCAGTAAAGAATAATGTGATCCATAGAATGAATTTTACAGATATGTTAAGACTAGAGACTCTTCAATCAAAACATTTGCAGACTGGGATATGACCTCATTATCTCTGTGTCTAAATCTGTTATTTTCTTCTTTGAAACATTTTAAAAATACACTACACACTTTACTGACTTGAAAATATGACAATAAACAGAATTTAATTTTTGCCTGATTATAAAATAATATTATTTCATTCATATTATCACAATAAAGAGACAACTTTAGGAGACTCTCCACATCAGTAGTTTTTTTTTTTTTTTCTATAGTTAAATAGTATTCAGCTAATGTGGTAGAACTTTATAACATGAGCTATGTAAGAAATCACAAATTATTTCTCTTTCTGTGGTCATATGCTGCCCACAGATATGTTTCCTCTGAACTACACTGAAAAATTCAGACTAAATAATCAGAATATTCAAAATTTCAAAATGAGAGAATGGGGAAGAACTTCTGGAATGATAGAGTAATGACTTCTAAAAAATTCACTCTTGTACAGAAGAAATCAGAACAGTGGAAAATTTTTCAAAATTAACTTCTTTAGAACCTTGAAAATTACCAGAAGCTTGCAAAAATTCTAAGAATGCTTTTTCAAGAAAAACAGGTGGCTCTCTATAAGGAGATGAGCATTGGGACATTTTAACTTGTCCTGTTTTCACCTTTTTCTCCCTAACTTATGGGACTCTTGAAAACCAAGGCTTTCAACAAAGATAGATGTGAAAGTGAGTACTGACTAGTCACTACAGAAAGAAATAGGACTAGACACTCTCCACCCTCAACAACCACATCATCAGAAAATTGTCCGTATTTGGCATTTCTATGGTTTCTTGAAAAAGCACCATTCACAGGATCTATCTTTATCAGATCTAATGCATAAAATGTTCAGAGGGAAAGGTTCTTCTTGCAGAGTTGGTGAAAAAAAAACAAAACAGGCAATAGTTTACCATCAGATGCCTGCAGTGGCAACATAAGAAGGGAAATAAGAGGCTGACCAAAGCATTTAAAAAGAATTGCTAGGAAATGAGATACCCACAAGTGTCTTTGGAACAATCTGACATACTCTTGTAGATACAGAATTGCTTGCCAATATATAAGGCTATATGCATGTCCAAGAAAGCCCTGAGAAGGCCCTTATCTTTCATTTCTGGCTAAGCCCCAAGACTCTGCCCACGAAGGAAATGAGGCTACAGAAGAACAATAAATTTCTGGAATGACAGAAGTGTACCCCAACACACACAGAGGTCCTTGGTGATAGGTTGGGAATCTTAAAGTTTCAAAGCATTAAGAAAATCTTGGTCAAACATCAGATCACTACTAAGCTATCTAAGCAGAGCTTTTAATGGCTATACATGGCAAACATATAGGCTTAAAATCAGTTTAAAGAAGCAATTATAAAAGTAAATGGGAATAAAAAGAGCATAGAACAACGAAAACTTTTAAGGAGAAGAGGAAAGCTAACCTCCAGATTTATCATATTATATTATTTAAAACCAGTTTCAACAAGTGCAGAAATGACATATACAAATAAATAGGAAAGTATTGCCCATGTCTGGGTGAGAGGAGGGGAGGATCAATGGAAATCTTTGAGGAAGCCCAGCTGATGACCTTACTACACGTGACTTTAATTGGCTATGATAAAAAATAATCAGGAAACTATGGCTAAAGAATTACAGGAGTGTACAAGTACAATGTCTCATCATTATATATTATCAATCTAGAAATATAAATTATTAAAAATAAAAAGCTCTAAAGTTGAAAATGAAATTAACCGATGGGAACAATTTGCTATAACAGCTCAACAACACCTTTGGAGAAAGAAGAAAGAATAAACAAACTTGAATATAAGACATCTGAGATAACACAGTCAGAGAAACAGGAAAAAGAAAGAAAGAAAAAAACAAAGAGCTTAAGAGATATATAATGGACCATCTAGCACACTAATATATGCATAATAGGATTCTCAGAAGGAGAGAGGGAAAATAAAGAAGCAGAAAGAATATATAAAGAAATAACAACCAAACATTTCCAACTATGGCAAAGAATATGCAAGAAGCGTCATGTACTCCAATTAGGGTAAACTCAAAGAAATTCACACAGAGACAAATGACTGTCAAAGTGCTGAAAGAAAAAAGACAAATAGAAAATCTTCAAAGCATCAAAAGTTATTTACTACACACAATGATAATAACAATCGATTTAATATCAGGAATTATGGAGGTCAAAAGGAAGTGGAATAACACATTCAAAGTGCTAACACAAATGATGTCAAAAGAGTCTTATTTTAATAAAAACTATTTTTCTATAATAAAGATAAATTTACAAATTCCAGATAATTTTTTTCAGTCTTGCCCAGCCAGAAATGTTAGAGAATCCTTCAGGTAGAAATAAAAGAGCATTAAACAGTAACTAAAGCCATACAAATATGTAATGACTATCAGCAAAAATAACTATATAGGAAAATATAAAGCATGCTAAATATAAATGTGTGTTTGTTTGTAGTACTTTTTTCTTCCATAGAATTTAACTGACAACTACATAAAGCAATAACTATATATCTGTCTGGTGGATTTAAAGTGAAAAAAAGATGTTCTTTATATGACAAAAATGACACAAAGTTGGTAAATGAATTGAAACACTAGTGATGGAGTGAGCCACAGTATTTTGAGTTGGCAGACTTCCCTGGGTCCAGTGGTTAAGACTCCCTGCTTCCATTGCCTGGGGCATGGGTTCGATCCCTGGTTGGGGAACTAAGCTCCTGAATGCTGTGTTGTGGCCGGAAAAAAAAAAAAAGAAAGAAAGAAAGAAAGCTGATAGTTTATGAATGTAAAAGAAAAAATTCTCAATAAAATACTCGGGAACCAAATAAAGCCATATATGAAAGGGTTATACATTCTGATAAACTGTGTGATTTATTCCTAGAATCCAAGATTAGTTTAACACTGAAATATCAATGTGTATATATACTCTAATAAAATAAAGTATGCAAAATGTCATGATCATTTCAGTAGATTCAGAAAAAAAAAAACTGGCAAAATCCAAAATATTTTCACAACAAAGATAACTTAAATTAAGAATACTCCTTACTACTCTGGAAAACAGCAACAAAAATCTATTAGAACTATGACAATAATAAGTGTTGGCAAGATGTAGAGAAATTGGAACATTAGTACATTGCTTGTGGGATTATAAAATGAAGCAGACATTTTGGAAAAGTTTGGCAGTTCTTCAAAATGTTAGGCACAGAGTTATCATATTACACAGAAATTCTACTCCTAGGTATATAAACAAGAAACATTAAAACATTTGTCCACACAAAAACTTCTATAAGGATACACACATCAGTAAAATAGTCCAAAGTGGAAGCAATCCAAATGTCCATGAACTGACGAATGGATAAAAACAGTCGTATATCCATAAATAATATATTATTTAACAATAAAAGATGAAATACTGATACATGCTATAGTATGAATGAATTTTGAAGACACTGTGTTAAGATGCAGTCAGTCTGAAGGATTTCAAGGCTGATCAAGAGAAAATTATAACTATGCATTTCTAGCAGCAGATAATGAGCTTTCTATGGGCAAGGTTTTGACAGATTTCCATCTGGAGGTGAGGTGGAGAAAAAAAGTCCCTCACAGCATGAAATATGTCAGAGGCTATGATATGAAGACTATCAGCAAAAAGAGGAGAACAGCAAGGCTACTCACAGAGGAGCAGACTGGGGAATTCACAGAGGAAAGAAGAATCAGAGAGGAGACTTTTACGTGTCCAAGTGATGCTCTACACACCATGGGATGAGGAGAGTCTGGATCAGAGATCTCTGAAGGGCAACAATGGTTTGAGGTCACCATAGCTCTGGAGTTTATCTTATCTATGGCTAGTAGATGTTGACTGAAGATTCTTTAGACCAGAAATACCTGAAGGGCAAGAGTGGCTGCTTTATGGCTGAAAATCTGCTTATTTGAAGTTTATTTAAAAATCTAGATGTGTAACAGTTTAAGTTTGAAGTCAATGAAGCTTTGAGCTAACAGGTGCTAGCCTGCAATGAAGAAGTCAACAACATAAGAATCATTTACAGAAGCCATTTTTGGCTCATGCATATAACATAAGCAGAAAAAGTCATTAACAAAAGACTACATATTATATAATTCCATTTATATAAAATATCTATAATAATCAAGCTCATAGAGACAGAAAATATATTAGTGGCTGCCATTGCCATAAACTGGGTGGAGAGAGAAATGGGAATTGATTCTAATGGGTACACAGTTTCATTTTAATGTGATTGAAAATGTTCTGAAATTTGATAGTGGTGAGGTTGTACAACAAAGTGATGGTTGTACAACAAAGTGCTGGTTGCTCAGTCATGTCTGACTCTTTGCAACCCTATGGAAATATACTGCCAAACAGTGCATTTTGAAATTTAAAATAATGCATTTTATGATATGTTAATTATGTATCAATAAAACTGCTACATAAAGAGAGTTCTCCTAAAAGTTCATATTTCAATTTTTTCTTTTATTTTTTTTAGCTGGTATCTAAATAGTAATTCTAAAAATTGGCATGTACTTCATATTCATGCCTTCTATAAGTGTGAGATCTTCTCAGTTTTCTATAGTGTCTAACTAGCCTTACTTTACCCATCTATGTTACCTGCCAGTTTCTTTACATACTTGAGTTTGTAATTCTCAGTCTATGTATTCAAACTTTTCTTCCTTTTAGTTCTTCTTACCTTTTTGAGAAAAAAATTTTTTTAACATTTTATAGTCTTACTGCCAACTACTACTTTCATGGTCTCTGCCATATTGTATCATTCAGTAAAATAATTTTACTTTAACAGCATCACACGAAAAGATCAGAAAGTTATGTGAATTTTACAACACTATACTTATTTTTAAAAATATTTTTAATGTTTCTTAGCAAAACAGCATTGAATTGCACTGCAAAATAACACTTTAATGATATCTTTGTAATAAATTTATAGCAAGATACCTTTACTTTCTTCCCTTTGGCTCAGCATCAGTTCAAACCTATTCAACTGAACATTTGTGATTATAAATTTAAAAAAAAGTAAAGTAGTAAGGCTGTAAGAAGAATGAAATAGATTATACATGAATTGAAATAATTAGATTTTATGAAAGAAGACTGAAAGTGCCAGACAATTTGATATGAGTAAAGTTAATACATCAAATAATCCATCACCATTATTAATCAATCAAAATATAGAAAGTGAAAAACAAGTGACTTTTCTCCCTCCTAGATTGAAGTAGCAGTGCCTTTCATTTCTTGTACTCTCTCAAGTGCATATTAAATACCTTCTTTCCTATCACATATTCTCCGGTAACAAGACTCCATGATGGGCCTTAATAATTTCTGCCTCCTAGTGTTCATACACTTGACGGTAGCTCCCACAGGGAAATGGACTGATGTGTATGATGAAAAGGACCTACTGAAGTGGTGGTGTGTGACTTTTGAGGCTGTCTTAAAATGATGTTGCTACTTACACATTGCTCTTTGGAAGTAGTCAGATGTCAGACTTCAAAGAGTCCCCTGGAGTTGATCCTGGATGGCTTTGGCCTGCAGCAGCTTGAAGTAGGGCTTTGGTTCCCCTGACAGAGATTGAGGTCAACTAGACCAGTGATCAGTGAAAAGTCCCTGGTCCTTTGTCTTTGCTGAAAAAGAATTCCCACAAAGGCAGAAAGTAGTGAAACAAGTGAAGTATTTATTAGGAGAGAAAAAAGTACAGTACATGGAGGGAGACAGACAGGCAACCTCAGAGGGAGAGCTGCTGAGTTGCAAATATAGTTTGAATTACTTTTCTGGGACATTTCTTCCAGGTTTCCTTTGTCCAGTTATTTTTATTTGCCTGATTCAGAGGCCATATTTGGTATATTGCAGTCTCCTTCCATGTGTGCACATGAATCTCTTAGCCAAGATGGATTCCACCCAAGAGGCATATGGGTAGTAGCATCAGATAACATCACTACCATTTGACCACCAAGGAGCTTTTCTGAGAATGTGCGGTTGGGGAAGTCTCTTGACTTCGAAAATGAGAAATATGTGGTCTCTTATCTTCTATCTGAACAAGGCCCAGCCTCCTCTCTCAATTGTCCTGCTATTGATATTCTGAAGTTTCTATTTACAAAGAATAAATTTCCAATTGCTTTCCCCTGAGGAGTACTGTCTACCTTCTTCCTCAGAGTATCCTACTTGGAAAAACTGAGTTCTGCTGATACCAGTACCAACTTGGTATGTGAGTGAATTACCTTGAAAGCAAATCTTCTAACCACAGTCAAACTTTCAAATAACTGACTCCAGCCAACATCTTGAAATCTCATGAAAATCCTTAAGGCAGAACCACTTCAATTAACTTTTCTCACATATTAATTCAGTCTCTGCTGGATTCCTTTTGAAAGAGTCAATTGCACTAAATATTCATAGCTTTCAGCCAGTTCCAAACAACAGAAAACAGAATCAGAACTGCTGAGGACATTTTCATTAAGATTTATATTCAGAGACATAAAAGTTAGAAGCTCTCCATGGTTACCATTAAATTAAAATATTAACAGAAAAGATGACAATGAAAGTATAACAAAAGACAATACAACTGAAAATAGAGACATGTGACTAATACGTTGACACACATCATGCAAGTAATTAAAAGTCCAGAGTTACCAAAACATAATAATAACAGTACATAGGCTAGAATTAGCTTAATTACACGCCATCTATCAATGCCACATAAACAAACATCACTATTTTTCATTTGTTCTCCCAATTTTTATATTTGTTTTAAGATTAAATATCTTAATTTGTGTATAGTAGGCACATTATTTAATGCAGGCATTGGAAAAAGTTAGCCAAACAGAAAATGTAATTTGAAGCTAAAATGTAGATAGCCATATTGGATTGTTACTATTGTGAGACTGGTGAGATTTTTATGACATTTGTTTTTCCCTGAGGAGTTAATGTGTCAGGATGAGATTGCATGTAATGTTTTGTGACAATAGCTTTCTTTAGGTTGTATTGGGCATAATGTCTTATACTTTAGATATGGAAATCTTTCCATCAAAGCATTGTAGAGAAGGATGGAAGCAACATCATTCATACAGTTATTTTTACACAGAATGTATAATTAAAAGAATTCCAAGGAATGCATTTTTATCCTACAAATTCTTACATACATATATTCTGAAAGGTCTGTAATTAACTCAGATGTTTTGAAAGTTAACTAAAATAATGTTAATGAAAACTTTGTCTCTGGACTTGTACCATGTTGATGTCATCTTTCAACATTTTTTCACTGTGTGTAATTATGTATTTCTGTGTCTATAAAAGTAAAACATAGTCCATTGTACATTTTCTTGTGTTTT